>NDXB01006586.1:0-75243 GCA_002631895.1 Agapornis roseicollis | reverse complement strand
TTAATTTCCCCCTTTTCCAAAGGTTTCTTTTTTTTAAAAAAAAAAAAAAAAAAAAGAAGTTGATTTCTTCAACAAGCAGCTGCAATGACAGATGGCTGATGAATGCACTACCAGCAGTTCCAATGGAACTCGACTCCGTGGGAGTCAGGGCACTGCGCACCTTCCAAAGGGCGCCACGGTAGTCGCTTGGGAAAGGGAGTGAGAGTCAGAATTTCTATCCATGGTGAAAATGTACTGAAGGAAGAGAACATGATGACAAGGGGTGAGAAAGGGAAGGGAGTGATTGAGATCCATCCAGCTGAGTCTTTATCCCCAAGGATGAATTAAGATGAAATAGGGGACCAGAGCCGTAAAAACTTCAGAAGTACTTTAAAAATAATGCCTTCTCTGCTAAAACATATCATCTTAGCCACCCACTTGCCATTAGGCTTTGTTGATCTTTCTTCTCTAGGCCCTAGATGGACTTCGGTCTCTGTTCTTTCTATGTACTTTTTTCTTCTCTTTGCCATTCTTCCTTTTCCCATAGCTGTCTCTTCCTAGCCTCATGACTGTGTGTGTTTATAAAGGAAATAGTTAGGCTGTTGCTGTTCTCAAAGCTGCTTCCCGATGCCTGTCAGACATCCCCTATGAATCTTGCTTAGCACCCCAGGGTCTGGCAATCCCTGATCAGCCCTGCCAGGTGATCTGTTGTGTACTGTCCTCACTCATAATATCCAAACTTGTAAAAATCATTTGCCCTGTGTAGTTATCACCTCTTTGTCCAAAGGTGCCCCATTGAAATGGGTAGTCAACAAATCTGTGACCTTCTAGTGAGAGCCCTGTGCCAGGTGTGGGAAATTCTACTCTTACTTGTCAGTTTAAGCTCACCATGGCAGCAGAAACACAACAGGGAAGGAACACAAGCCCCATTCTCTAAAGGAATCTGAAGGCAAATGCAAGTAGACAGTTTCCTGCATTAAGCAGGATGTCATAACCTGCAAGACCCCCAGCCTGTCATGGTCCCCAAGACAGTGTGTTTCCCCCATACTTCACACCTCAATGTGTGAAGAATGAAGTGAAAAGAAAAGAACTCGTGGCAGCTGTAAAAGCAGTAGGGGTTTGCAACAGGGCAGTGAGTAAATGAGGAACAAAACTCCTCTAGCAGTAAATGTACTGTGTAAACATAAACAATAGCAAAAAACAAGACACATAATACAAATCCATCCCCAGTGAGAATCAATTATGTTATATCCGATGAATCGGGGGAGGGGGCTGTTGAGAGAGAATGACGACCTGTTATTATTTTGAAGTCAAGTCAACCAGCCAAGTCTGCAAACAAAGGCATTTTCTGTCTTTTTCTCTCTGTCTTATTGATGGCCTCCCCTTGTCTCTCTTCCTTGGCATATTTCCTGCAGTTCCCCCACCCAGCAGTAGTTATATACATCTGAATAACACTGCAGTTCAAACACCAAAAGAATTGTTTTCCTATGGTTTCTAAATGTCTTTTCTATTTCCCTGTATTCATAATCCTAGCATAAGCAGTGCTTATCAAGCAGTGTTCTACATCAGAAAACTCAAGCGTGAGACTGTCTATGTGTGTGTGTGTGTGTGTTTGTGTGTACTCACGTGTACATGAATACATGTGACCAAAGAGACAAGAAAATGCTGCTGCAGATCATTAATGAAATAACGATAGGCACTTTTTTTATACCTGTGATTGTAAAAAGAAAAGATAGGTTTTATTCTTGTACCTGCACATCACTAACTCCTGCTAACACACACATAGAGTGGGGTTTTTTTGCTTGTATCCCCAAAATCACAAAGTGGGAAATGAAAAGGGGAGGAGGAGAAAGAGAGAATTGCTGGAAATCAGAAAGGAGTCCCACTTCGAACTCTCGATTCTTTGCCAGAGAACAAAAACCTTAAAGCATTTTGCTACCTTTAATTGTATTACTCTTCTAGTAATCAATAAAGATAAAAAAGGATCATTCTATGTACAATATGAAATCACACAGGGTCTGACTATGTGGAGATAGATTCCACTTATCTGTCTCTAGGGGTAGCTTCTCTTGTAGTAGAAAACTCAATTTTTATTTGGATTTTAAAAATGTTTCAAATTATCCAGTCAATGCTACATGCATATTAAAAGATTTATTACCAAATATTCTCATCTTGATGTACTGGATCTATGCACCCAATTCCCACTAATGTTAATGAAACTGCATCTGTAAATCCCTGCCCATCAAAACAAGACAGTACCTATAAGTACTGTAAATACATAGGTAGCTGGATAAATAGCACAAGGATTAACCACCTCTGGCATTACTGTTGTTTTTTTTCTTCTTTGTGTAAATGTTGGTCTCATCTTTCTAAAGACTCAAGATGCGACATAAGAAACTAAAGGCATCTGGGCCAAGATCCCCCACACTTCAGTGTGGGTGTTGAAGGGAGACACCTCACTGCTAAGCAGCAGCACCCACTCTGATTGAAGGGGAGAGGGAAAAGGGTGCCTCCACAGAGTGACTCAGATTTTAGGTGGGCTGAGCCATGCCCAAGGTGCCTGTTCCTCTCCACTGACTATTAACCAGGGTCATATAAAGAGCAGTTAACTTAAGTACCTGAAGGGAGATAGGTTACATCTGGCTTTAAAGTATTAAACCCCATTCCTATCCTCTGGTATGGGGTGATCTGAAGTCTCCTACTCATGGAATCAGGTGCTCCATCCCCCCTGGGGTGCCTGTTAGGCCTTCATGTTAAAGGTGTGAAGAGAGACGGAGGAAGGGCAACCATCCCATCTCTCTCATTCACACTGATATTAAAAAAACACGCTTGTACATCAAAGACAAGATTTTCAAACATGGGTTCCTAGAGTTTAAACCTTAAGACCCTACATAAAAAGCAGCTTGCATTTCACTGCTTCAGAACTTTAGTTTGGGTTAATTATCTAACCTTAGGCATCTATGTTTTGTAATACTTGGATCAAGCTTTAAAATTAAGGGAAACCAGTGTAGTATTATTATTAATATTATTAATAGCTCTATTAATTAAAATCCCTATGTATATGACAATGTAAACTGTAATTAAAGTAAATTAAATATGCTAACAACAAAGTTACATATACAGCACATACTATGTTATAATCCAAAGCAAAAAAAAAAAAAAAAAAAGCATGTTTTAAAGTGAAAAAAGGATTAGATACTTAAGTACCTCAAAAGTACTTACTGTGGGGGCAATAACTGTATTTGTTAGAATACATTACAGCTGCAACAAAATCACAAGAAGTGCATTCCACACCAAAAGTTGGCTAGGGAGATTACAGCACAGACAGGCTAATAAATGATAATGAATAATACCTCTTCTGAAACTTCCATTTCTTATCCCTAGATTTGCAAGTGCCTTACAAAGGAAGCATCATTAACCCCATTAGTCAGAGGAAGGAGGAAGAGGCATAGAGTAATGAAATACAGTGGCCAGAGTCACCCGAAGGTATGGCTACACAAACAAGTTACCGCAATTTAAATTACAGTATAGATTAACAGAGTCAGCTGCTCTGCACTAACTTCCTATTTGCCTGCTCTTAACCTGTGGTAAATGAAACCCAGCTTACCTCAGGTCTAATGAGAGGTCTAAGCCTCCTCTCTGTCTGCAGGAAGAAAAAAGTGTGTCTCTAGTACAGTAAAGCCATGCTGGCTAACTTGCTGTAATGCCACCTCCATCAAAAACCTGGCTAGTCTCTATTTGTGAGATGGCAGTGATCATTTTGTGAGGCTCTGCTAACATTAGGATGAGTATGTTATATAAATGGAAAGGGTTGATGGGAAAGGAAGGATAAGTGGGGTGAGATACATCGTGCAGTTCAGTGCAGAAAAGTCAAAATCTGGTGCAGATCTGCGATGTGACAGTAGGATTCCAGGAAAAGCAGGTGGTGTGGGAATGCAGCTCCCCATTAGGACAGGGCTCAGAAAGAAGAGGATCAGTCATAGCCAGAGCTTGCATTATTTAAGGCTTTAAAATCCAAAAGGGCCAACTTAAAATCAATCTGCCACTTCGGAGGCAGGCACTGTGAAGAATGCAGCGTGGTGTAATGCGTTCCTGCTGGCTTACATGGCTGAGCACACGTGCTGCCATCCTCGGAGTGAGCAGCGAGCAGTACTGAGCAGCCTGGCTCTAAGCTCTGCTTAAGAGGGTATTACAATAATTGAGCTTTCTGGTAACGAGGTCTGCATTGCTATGTTTTTGATAGGCATGGGATAAACTAAGTGTACAGCCGGCGTGTGCAGCATAACTGGAGGAGGGAGGGGAAAGAGACTGTGACTCCAGAACTCTCAACCTGGCTTCAACTTAAGCAATGGCACAACTCCATTAAATTCAGTTTCAGCCTGTGCTTGCCAGGTACTTTTCCAGGAGCATTGTGGCCTAACACAGTACTGACATGCACCCAGCTCATGATGTCTGAAACAACTCTTCAAAGTGCAGGGGACCCTAACAGAAATAATTACTATTACACCCCAACACTTGGTTTTACCAGCTCAGAGAAGCAGTGTCTCCAGTTGCATAGGACACCTCTCTCCTTCTCTGTTTCAAAATAGAAGTAAGGATGTTGATGGCATGGGATTATATATAGGTTTCACTAGGCTGTACAATCTTCATTTAATTTTTCATCTGTTTTTATCTGTTCCAAGCTTACTGCATTTCTCACATTGTAAAATCTGGGAGAAGATCTGGCATAGATTGCATTTTCCCACGTGCATTTTCCTGTGGCTCATATTCATTCTGAAAACTCTTTTCCTCTAAAATCCCAAATCCTTTGCCCAATCACAGCTACTAGCACGAAGTCTGCATCAGAAAATCTTTAATTTTCAGTGGTATCCCCTGAGTCTCGCATTCCTCCAGGTTCCAAATCAAGCAAATGCCTAAGCATTCACTTGGCTGTGGGAACTGCAGGGAAACTGGCTCTTCCTGGCTCATTTGCTCTCTCTGACCCACCTCACTTTCTTTCAGCTGTTTTCTGGTTGAGGCTTGATGCAGTGAGTGCATTTAGAGAAATTCAAAGCATTGCATATATACAGAGGAAAGCTATGCTGGGGCTACTCTAGGGAATGCTATCCTGACAAAGCCGGTTAGATGGTTTCTCCACATTGCCAGCACAATGGTCCCCTGTGCTTTCTTCTTACAGCAAGATCTCTGGGCACTCAAAGGGAGGGCCAGGCACTTTCATAGCCAGATTGGCATGTTGGAGAACAGCTATGCTCTTTGTCAGCGCTTGCTGTTCTCCTGGTTAACCTTCGAGCTTTGCTCTTAAATCAGGGTTCTCAGCTAAGAGATTAACATTGAGTCACAGAAAATGGGGACCCAGTATCTTTTGTGGCTTAACTTAGGCACTTATGGGCTTTAGTCTTGCTAAACTGAGGTGGAAGTGAGCTAGGGATTTGAAGATCAAAAGTTAGTGTTAGGATTTAGGTATGCAAGTCTTCTCTGGATTGAGCCCTTCATCTAACCCTTTTGGCTAACACCTTGTACTGCTCAAGAATAGGTATCTTGAAATTCTAAGGTTTGCTGTGTCAGCCACAAATTAGAAATGGAAAATAGATGAAAAGAAATTATTCATAAATCCATAAAATCCATATTATATATAGAAACTTGTGCGTATATGCATGTTTGTGCCCCTTGAACAAAATGAACTATTTTTGCACAAGTAGAACAGCAGTTTTAAAACCTGAATGTATGATACTCTATATGAAGTCTACAGTCATAACAGGAAATCATGCAATTTCTGCAGAAAGACTTTATTTAAAAAAGCAGAGTGCATCTCATTGACCTATATTCAGCTTTCCCAGCATACACTGTACCTGCAGAACTTTTCTGCAGAGATACATTGTAGATACAGATCAAAGGGAAACGCTGGTGTCAGAATTGTCTAAATGTCCCTTTTTTTGGGCTTGAAAACCTAGATCATTGCCATGCATTTGCACTGACTTTGTAACTTTAATCACCCTGTAAACTGCTTCTTGGACTGGTGCCTTTAAAAGCCGGGTAGGCTGTTCATGGAGATAATGTCTGTATCTATAGAGGAGACAAATGAAGCTCTCTCTTGCCTCAGAATGAAAAATACCAATTTTTTTAAGAGCTATCTAAGATACATGTGTATATAACAATAGCAAAATAAAGTTAGCATCTTTATTAAAAGAACTGCAATCCACAACCAGCTAGATTCATCCTGTTAAACATATATACTAACTGTTTTGCGGAACACTTGGTCCACTCTTTAAGAAAAGCCATGGAGGTGGGTGTAAAACAACACCTGTCAGGGGTGCTGGATTTTATTGGATGCACATCTGACTACTTTGACTTAGACTGAAACCTGTCAGCTCATTTCCCACAAGACCACTGTAATAGGCCTGGGTTTACACAAAAAGGGGGAGGGGGGGTGTCAGTACAGAGAGTGATAGCAAGAGACAAGGGAGCTGCAAGGTGTAATACTGACAGCTGTAGTGCTGGATTTTAGGCACCATACTACCTGGTGAAGGTCACATGGGGACGTGCTCCAGCTCTCTTAAATGATGCCTACTAGGTATTAAAGAAATGCAGCTGACAAAGGAAGCATGCAAAGTGGGAAAGGGCTTAAGTTACCTCTTAGAAAATTAAAAGCATGTAAAATGCAAGGTGTCCACAAACCCACTCAGATGAGCAATCCGGTTGTTGTGGACTAGCTGTTTCAAGTGCAAACACTCTATAGAAACAGATAATGTCTGTAAGCTTGTCTTTTACAGCTAGAGACTTCATCAATTTGCAGTGTGATGTGTCTCTCCAATTATGACATCCTAGAAATGCTAAAAAACCCCAAGACAGCCACAGATTTTTTTCTGGAAAAAATTCTCTCTGTTTTCAAGGATATTTTTTTTTTAATTAATGTGGTAGCTGAGAAGTTAAGCTACAAATGATTTTGCCCCTCCAAAGGTATTTCAGCCTCTATAGAAAATTGTTTAAAACGTGAAATATTTAGGAGAATTATACGCCACATAAAATTGCAATTGAGAAATTAATCCATATCACAACACTTTGTCATTTCATATGAGCTGTAGTTGTTACCGGTTCTCCAAACCTGTAAGGCCTTGGGTTGCAAATTTGAACTGATCTGAAAGCATCTTGAATTGCGCCTTACACTTTTATGACCCTTACATTTCCTTGTTGTTAGTTACCCACTATGAAGACTATCTTATGGGAATTGTGCTACCTCACCCAAAGGTAAACCAGTTCACAAGTTGGCTCTCTGTATTTGTTAATGCAGAATGTAAGAATAACACAAACATGTCCAGGTAAACCAAGGAATGTGAATTTGCTTTGGGGTGCATAAATGAAATACTCCATCATCAGATAAGTCCATGTATTTCGTTTATACTGAATCAGTCTAAAATCAGGCACTGAAGATTTATTTTACGTTAAAAAGGGAGTGGGAAGGACCCAGTTCCAGAAAATAGGGGAGTGGGAGGAGAATATTAGTACTAGCAGCTTTATTTGGGAAATAGCTAAGATAGATAGCAAAACTGTGTAAGAGAACTAAGAAAAGATTTTTCAAAAAGAGAGTCAAGACAGAAAGGGAAGATTGCATCTTCAAGCAAGGGCTCCTAAAGAGAATACATTCATTGGCTTGTATGATCATCCTTAAGCGTTCAAGAACATGGCAGTGACAAATCAGGCTGTAGGAAATTAGAGATTGCTTTAAAAATGGCTCAAACTGCATTAATATTAGGCAACATGCTTCAACTAGAGGCTTATCTGTTGAAAAGGAGGGGGGTTTAGGCTGTAGAATTCAGTCCTCCCCTGTGTCCTCAATATATTGATATCTGTTGTCCACAGATTGTGTTGTGGTAACTTCTAGTTTTTTAAAAGGGTCAGTGAATTCTGAGAGAAATGGGATAATACCCCTTTGCATTCTGCACTGCCTCTTGAGTCCAAAATCCAGTGTAGTTTTGGGCCATATTCTGACTGCTAAGTATTGACAGGGTCATGAGTAATGCTTTTGTCAGTAAAGTACGACTGAGCGTTAGTAAAGGAGGAAATATTCTGGCCTATTTGGTTAGTAGTTTAGGATAAACTGTGGTAAATCCATGTAAACTACAAATTCCATTACTTGTGATTAAGATTTTTGAATAGGGCCATAATGTAACTAATTACTTATGGACAATATGTTTAAAATTTTAATTCTCATGTACTGGAGGACATAATAGCTGCATGTTTCTTGGTCCCAGCACAAAGCATATTTTATCATTCAGTAAATGCTAGGAGGTCCAATGTCCTTATGCTACAAATTAACAACAAGTTGTCTTTTAGGGAGCAGCATGTCTGGATTTTAATCCAAATCACCTCAATTCTCTGAAATATTCTGGAAAACAAAAAGAAAAAAGAAACCCAGAAACTGTTTAATACTTACCCTCTGAAAAATACTCTCTGTAAACAACCTTCACCTTGGGCACCCAGAACTGAGGCACCTGAGTGTCATCAGCCACCCGAAAAATCTTGCTCTTGGGCATCAACTAATTAAAGGAAAGCGACATTTCCAAACCTGTTTGAGTCAATGGAATATACAACCCTATACATTCCAAAGGATCTTTGACCACATGGAGGAGAATTTGGCTATTAGGATTCAAACTCCCTTGTTTTGGTGTATTCTGCAAGTGATAAAATTTGAGAATTAGAGCACTGTCAATACATGCTATAAAACCACATGTCCTTTAAGAGGTTAATGCTCCACTGGACCTTTTGCCACAAATTACTCTATATAATTGGACCTAAGATCACAAAGACTGCACATTTACAAGATAAATTGAAAATTAATGAACAAATAATATAGTAATTACCAAATCCTTATTATTTGAAGAATATACACACTATGGGGTCTATTTCTTCCTTGATGAGCATGTGTAACCCCCATTAATTTTAATGGGAGTTAAGCGTGCACATCAAAAGAAGAATTAACTCATGATTTTAAAACTGACTACTAAGATTAAGACCTGCACTTTTGGCTTTGAGTTGGAAATGTGGCATATCTTTTGATATTTATCTCTTTTTAATTGTGTATTTGTAGCTGAAGCAATTTGCAAATCACTGTTTTCTCTATCAGTACAAGGCAAAGATAAATTGCATTATATACCCTACTTCTTGGACTCCTTGATGTTCTTTTTTGATTGAATTGAAATGTACCAGTAGTATCATAATTAATAATCTATGCTGATAAAGTTGGCAGTGTTAAGGCCATTTGGTATCTGATAGCAATGGAAAATTGTTCAAGCAAGGTGTATTGTTTGTTTATTTTTTTCCACTAATGTGAGAAATATGCAATTAATAATACTGAATTGTGGATACTGACATATGAATAATATGAAACCTGCAGTTTAGGTCTGGCCAAGAGAAAAACATCCAGTTTAATAGGACTTCTGAGGCAATTCGTGATCTACTTAAAAAGTATTTTACTCCTTGGAAAGATACTATAAGACTCTCAGATGGAAGTTTTTGGTCCGAAATGAATTAGGTACTGGTGCCAGTTGTTGTTACTACATTTTGACTCAAGACAAGGATATTCTGTGTACCTTTCTGCGGTTGTCCATTAATATTAGTGGACATTCTGCGGTGGTTCATAGACTTTTTGGTACTGATCCAAGTGTTACTTTCCATCTTAGAGCAGGAATTGGAAGTTTTTAAAGTGTAAACCAGCATGGATTGGGTGTGTACAGAGAAAGAACCCCTAATTTATTTAAAAAACCAGTAAAACCAAGTTTTTGGTTTCTAAAATGAATTATCCAGTTAATTTGTTATACAGAAACATAGCATTCTGTTAGTGGTGAAGAGCTCAGAAACATGATTACCAAGAAGGTGGCCAGTGTAATCTTAATGTCAGAGCTGAGTGAACTGCAAGAAACAAATACCAACAGAAGTGGGGAAAACCAAGTTAAAAAATACTTTGCCTTTTATGCAGGCTGCTTTTCTTGTCTTAATTGTAAAACTCACCCTGGTAGTGGATTGCGGTTTGTGTGTTTCATAATCTATCTGTTGCTCCTTACGCTATTGCAAAGTAGGATGGTTTTCCATTTGTTTGGCTGTGTGAAAATACAACTGAAGGAGTGCACTTGCAAAAGCATTCATCTAGAGGTGTGGCCATTGAATAGCCCTTTCAATTCCCCCTTTATTTTGTTCATCTATTAATTTAATTCTAAATGTTTCAAACTCTTGGACTTCTAGCAGCCATTTGCACTGCTTCAATTGTCCATGACCATAGTTTAGGACTATTTTGAGCTGGAGAGCCAGGTTAAGAGCATGAAGCCCTAGGGCTCATCAGTGGAATCAAACCAAATAATTTAAATCTGTCCAGCTTTATATTCTCAACACTAACTAGTTATAGATGATCTTAACGTCCTTTCCAACCCCAACTGTTCTATGATTCTATAGAAGCTTTCTCCATATTTCTTCACACAATATATGATGACACCAAAGGACAAAATTTGCAAAAACTTCAGACATCTAAAATGGAGTTCTCAATAGCATTAGTCAATTCTTACAATGCTAAGTGAGTGCCTGTTGTCCTCTGGTTATACAGATTGTATTTAAGGTAAGTGAGCTTCATTGTTTTGCTACAGCTCTTGATAGGAGGATGAGAACTTAGAAACCGATCGAAATGAGTGACACCTGTGGCAACTTTTGAATAGTGATTAATGTGAAAAAGGTTCAGCAAGAAGTCTCCTGAGT
The DNA here is from genome assembly GCA_002631895.1 of Agapornis roseicollis. Lineage (NCBI taxonomy): Eukaryota > Metazoa > Chordata > Aves > Psittaciformes > Psittacidae > Agapornis > Agapornis roseicollis. The sequence goes on along the minus strand of NDXB01006586.1, from coordinate 64,524 downwards.
ATTTTCATGAGAGAAAAAATAATCATGGACTATCGAAATCAGGGTAAGATGCAACAATTAAAAATATCAGAAAAGGACAGTCAGAGCAACCAATGTATATTAATAATTTTGAAACCCTCATCAAGGTCATGATGACACAAAATTGAGGGGCTGCTTGATACAATGAATGACCTGGCGGCTATTTAGACAGATATTAAATTTGATAGAGCTGGCAGGAATATAATGAAATCTAATAAAGATATAGATAAAGTCCTACACCTAGCTGAGAGTAACTCCAGGCTGAAGTGCAGACAGTCTGAGTAGGAAGTAGGGGTTCCAGAATGGACTTGTGTGTTTTGGTGGATGACAAGCTGAACATGAGTCAGCCATATGCCCTCACAGCAGAGAAGATTAGCCACAGACTGTGTGAGCAAGATACAGCCAGCAGATCTGTGGAATTAATTACTCCCCTCTACTCAGCACTTGTGAGGCCACATCTGGAACAGAGTCCATCTTTTGGGGATCCAGTACAAAAGACAGACTGACAAGGTGAAGAGAGACCTGTGCAGGGTCACTTGGCTGTTTAAGGGATTGAGCTGAAAATGATTGAAGAGAGTGATTGAGCTTTGTTTGCTTAACCTGGAGAAAAAAAAAGGCTAAAGAGGGAATCCAACTAGAGCACATGTGCAGCTCAGGTGCAGCTAAAGGGAGGTTATGGAATAGACAAATTCAGTCTTTTTTCTGAGGGTTACAGCAAAAGTATGAGGTCACAACTTACAGCAAGGGAAAGTTCAATTGAATATCACAGAATCAATAGGGTTAAAAGGGACCTTTGGACACCATCCAGTCTATCCTCCCCCTCCCACCTCCAATGCAGGCCCACCTAGAGCTGGTTATACAGGAATGCATCCAGGTGGGTTTTGAATGTCTCCATAGAGGGAGACTCCACAGTCTCCCTGGGCAGCCTGTTCTAATACTATGCCACCTCAACAGAAAGTTCTTCCTCATGTTGAGGTAAAACTCCTTGTGTTTTCATTTATGGGCATTGCTCCTCATCCTTTTGCTGGGCACCACTGAGAAGAGTCTGGCACTATCCTCCTGGCACCCACCTTTGGGATATTTACATGCATTAAAATGAGATCCCTTCTCAGTCTTCTCTCCTCTTGACTAAGTAGGCCCAGATGCTCCAAACCAAAAAGCAAGAATTTTTCACAAAGGAAGAGGTTAGGCACTATAACAGTGTCTGGGAGAGGCTGTGGGGTTTCCACCATTGGGGATTTTCACACTTTCCTGGAAAAGGTCCTGGTTAACCCAGTCAAACTTCAAAAATAGTCCTGATTAGTGCTGGAGGTTGAACAACTTTCAAACGTTACTTCAGATCTGAATTGCTCCATGATTCTGCAATTTCATAAGAAAGTAATTTTCTTACTTAGTTTATATGTTAAAATGTAAAATATGTTAAAATATGTTAAAATAAGTCAAGAATTGCAGCTTCTAGAACCAAGATTCATTTGGCTTTGCTATTTTCTTTCTTTAGGTGTTTTGGTTGAGGGCGGAAGATAAAGAAGACAAAAAACTATATATTCCTGACAGGTACTTACAGCTATTTATTTCGCTATTCCATTGTTAAATAAACTAATTTTTCCATAAAAACTTTCAAGATGGAGCACAATTTTTTTTTTTTAAATATTCACAAAAATGCCTGTGAATTAACATCTAGCTTTGTGGATTGCTGAAGTCATGTAGATTAAGTGCATTAAGAGCACTCATAAAGCCATTACCCATGAAATTTATGATCTTTGTAACATAAAAAGTTAAAAGCAAGGCAGTATAACTTAGAAAACCTGCACAAAAATACTATTTCCTAAAATAGATATCTTTGTAATTGTTTATGTGAAACTTATAATTTATTTTACTTTTCAGTGAAGATGAAAGTATCAGCAAAGATGTTTTTTTCACCTGAATACAGTGAAAGAAGGACAGCTGTGTAATCCCATGATTGTGAAAAGAATATTGTGTACTGTGTCAGAAAGTAGAAGAAATTCTTTGCTCCATTTTTAATTAGCTTATAATTCAAACGACCATTGGCTGAGAACAGTATCCAGTGCCGGGTATTTTTATTTGGAGATCTGAATGAATTAATACCCAAATAGAACTTTTGTTTCCAAAAAAACTTGGTGTTCTTTCATGGTATTTATAAGTCTGACTGTCTTTGAGTTTGAGAGGATGGATTGCATGTGTTATAATGAAAACAGCCCCAAAAGCCACTTGGATTTCTAAACTGGGTCTCTGATGGGTTTCAGGTAATGACCTGAGTTTCTGAACAAAAATCATAAAGGCTTCAAAACACCAAACCTAAGTATTTGTCCATCAATGGCTTCATTTAATGCAACTGTAACCATTTGGCCCTTTGCCATTGCCTTCATTAAGCTCACTGTCATGACCCAAAAGGTTTCTACCATTATCAGAAGAAGATATCTAGGAAACCCTCAACTTTTTTGCTGCTGTGGTGTGATTCTTTTATAGCACTAGCTTTCTGCCTTTTCCAAGCAGTTTGCTTTTGGGGCCCTGATGCAGGAAGTCAGCTGTAGTAAGACTACATCACACAAATATCATGAAAAGCACCGGGAGAAAGGCTTTATACAAACTTCCCCTGTTTGTCTGAGCTACACAATTCTTTATTAATGACACTGTCAAAGTTTGTACTGTGCTCACATTGGAAGGGGAAGCTTCACCCTCACAAAACCAATAAAAGTTGATTACATACATATGAAATCTATAGATTAGGGGCAGGATTCTTGGATCCTTTACAAAGGAAGTGTCATGTTTCATCTTCTGCATGGAGATTTATGGGCATGCATGTGTGAAGCCACGGAATCCCATATAGAACCTTTCAGTAAAGATCATACAAACAGAACCAAGTTCTCTTTAAAGCACAACTGTAGTATTATAGTTAAGAGGGGGGAAAAAAAGTCTTTTCATCTTCAGTACCACCTGAAGACTGTCAACAGAAATTTATGGTAGATATTCCTAGTTAATAATAACACATCAATACACTGTATTAGTTCAAGCAATTCAGAATGGCAGCTTGCGAGGATAGGGATGATGCCAGACCTGTGACTGAAGTATTCCAATGGGACCAGTTAAACTTCAAAATTAGAAGTCAGATTTTCAAAAGCAAACATTATGATGAATTTGTTAGAAAATCCAGAGACGTGTTTCACAGTACAATAGGTATAAGAAACAATGTCATTTTCCTTTAGAATTTTTGGTTCATTTGAAATATAAAACCTTTGTGTAATAAGATGAAAATTCACGCAGGTGGAGTTACATGAAAATAAAAAGGTGTGAATCCCAACAAATAACTGTTCTAAAAGCAAAGCATTTCTGTTCTTTAACTTTAAAGTAGCATTTCAGAAAAGATTTTTATCTTCTCTGTCACAGTCCATCACATAAGTACAGTATAAAAATGTAAAAAAAAAGTGATTTGACCAAGCTGGTGAAATTGTTCCTCCTCAGAATTATTCTTCTTCGAAAAGTTTGCAGTCTGCAGGTTTTTACAATTTGGGGAGCATCAAGTTAAAAAAATTTCAGAATCTTTCCCAAGAAAGAAATTTCATTCCTTTCATATTTGAAATTTTCTTCTTTAGCCATTTTTGGTTGCCTTAAAAGACACAGAGACTTTTCAACTTATTCAAAGGTTCAATTTTGAGTATGGTTTTTTAAGTAGACACACCTTACAAATATATTAGTATTACTACAGTGTCCCAGATTATCACTGTGACATAACTTTTCCATGTATTCCCATCACCTTCATCCAATTCCCTTTTAAATATGAAGCTAACTCCCCAGCTAACAGATGAACCTCATTGAAATGAGAGTGCAGCGCCATGGAGTAGGTTTAAGACATAAAGTCAAACAAAACAGCCTTTCAGAATAATAGGAGAGGTTTTGGCATTGGCAGTAGATAATCACTAGGGCCATAATGTGAATGGTATTCCAGAGGTTAAAGGCAAACACCTGACATTGTAAAATGTGTGATGAAATATTTTTCACATAATCATGCATTTCAGACAGTCAGCTTGATTGTTACATTACCTTAATTGAAGGTAGAAGATGAAATATATACAGCAGTCTGGTAAATTGCTATAGGGCCAGGATACCTTTATTGAATCTAATAGTGCTCTTCTTCCCTTCCATTAACTGGATGGCAAGTAGCAGCTGGTCTTCAAGCAGTCAGACCAATGGAGAGATGGCAAAATACATGCAGGAAAAGAAGAAAACCTCTTTTGTCCCCAAAGTTGTAGTCTGGTGATGCACTCCACATGTTGTTGCAAATTTCATTACAATTGTTCAGTTGTTCCAATCTATCTTGACAGCCAAAATGCTCTAAGGCATTCATGATATTTAGACTGTATTTTCTTTATCTCTGGATTTTGGGGGGGTTTTCCATTATATTTATGAAAATTTCTCAGGTATCAAGACTGTGGGAAGTCCTGGACAATGCCCATGCTTTTAATACTGTAGAAGGACAGGTCTTGGGAAATCTTTAAACTACATAATTGTAGTATGCATATACTACCCACAACTTCCAAAGCTTAAAATTAAGTAAGTATTCTAGGGTACTGAGTGCTATACAGATAAATATAAATATGGTGTGGATCCCAGTTCTTAAGTGCAGGACCACTAAGTCAGATGCTTGGATGCTCAACTGGACCTGTGGCAATGTGAATACTGATGTTCAGCAGTTCTATACCAGTTTGGAAGCTTGCTGTGAATCAGTAAGTCTGTTCTGCTCCTGGGGAAAAAGCATCACATATGAGACTTACAGATCCTTGTTTGAAAAATGAACCCTGAGAAACTTTAATGTGTGATTTCTAGAAATTCAGTAATACCAGGTTGCATCTAGTCAGAGTCAGTTATTTATAACAAATGGCGTTTCCTTGGAATTCTTTTTTCACTCTGGTTTTAAAGGATTTTCCGTTTTCTTGTATAGTTCTGAAGTTGAGGCTATCAAAGCAAAAAGTTCACACATGACTAGAAAATATGTTTGATAATAAAATATTAAGCATTCAGTAATAAAAGCACAGAAATTATTATATAAATCTGTAGGTTAAACATGACCCACTTAAACAAACACCGGGGGCAAAAAAGAGGTCTATAAAACCAGTGTATTTATTCCCAATGCTCTGAATGACATATGTTTAAATTGATATCACAATCAACTCATATCTGCTCCAGCATAATCATTTGATTCTTCTTTAGATGAATCTTGTCTAAGGCTTGCAAGATCACTCCTGGTTCACAATTCCATTGCACTTTGAGATATATACTAACATAATTGAACTTAGGGACAAATTCTTGCCGATCCTGATTCCAATGGATCTTCATGCATCTTGATTTCAAATACAGTCTTTGGTTGTCAGGATCCCTTTTAAATAAGTTAGGACACTAGAACAAGGTCGTATCTGGATAGTAGTCTCAAGTCATTTTTTTCAATGAAGAAAGCATGAGGAAAAGAGATAAACAATGGGAAAGCAGAGGGAATTAAGACTTAATTGGATATTTAAAATATAATTAAATTACATTAAAATATGATCAAATATTTCCATATAAGTAAATATAATGTATCAAGCAAGCTGCATATATTGGCCCTGTTTCAAGGGCACATTCTTGTTCATTACTGTGAATAAGCTTCTGCTTAAATGCTTTTCTTGTAGGGAATGGTCTTAAGTTCTTATATAAGTGCTCCTCTGAAACATGGCCAACATATAACTTCATGCCGTTTTCATTCAGACACTCCGTCTTTGCTCACTCAATCACTTATTCCCTCTTGATGCTGGTGCAACAAACACTTCCAGGTAAAAACCATGGCTCTACATTTATTTATGGAGTACAATCTTGCCAGCTCTAAGTCCTGAATGGGGTTTTCTGGTGTTTCTTCGCTGAGCTGTTAATACTAGTAATACAAATAACAGTTAATAAATCAATCTGTTTCTTCCAGGAATATTGCTAGGAGGCATTAACCCCTTCTCACCATCTCCCAGGCCACACCCCTGCACTCTTTACAATGAATGCAGCATATTTTTTATTTCTTCAACTGGCATTTGCAATCTGTCCTGACATAATTTACACATTTACACATTTTACAGAGCAAAGCACAGTCATGCAATTTAATTCCAAAAAACATAAGCATAGGAGACTCGGCACACTCGATTAGCAAAGCATATGATCAAGTTTTGCCAGTATGATATCAAAGGCACACGTTTGATTTGAATTTGTGTCAAAATGTACCTGCTGCTCTTCATTTCAAAACAGACATGTGCTGATGTGTTAGCCCATATTCACACACAGGGGGCTTTTATATGCTGCAAACTGCACGTGTAGACCTATGTCCTTTATAAATGCACTTTCTTTCCCTTCCTTTCCTCTTATCTCAAGGCAGCTGGTCTCCACATCCTTAGGGAGAGGGAAGGCCTGTCACTGTCTGAGAGACAGAGAAGAGGAAAGCAAGAAATCACTATTCATCCTAATGAAATAAAGTTCTGACCCAGATAAAGTCATCTGGGTTCTTCCACTGATCATTGCCCTATTGAGCCACCATTCCAGTTCTATTATTTCTTTTAAATAGGGATTTAATGCTCATGAATGGAAGGTGAATGCTTGAAAATGAAAGGTGATCACTGCAGTAAAGGACGAATCAATACAGAACCAAAGTGCTCTACTTATCCACAGGGCAAACTGAAGTGAAAGGAAATGTCTTCAAGACCCTTTCAAGCAGTTGTACTAATAGAAACCATGATTAAATTCCCATACCATTACACTTGGACTTAAAAAAAAATCAGTGATTAAACATTTGCTACAAAAGGAATTGGCAGCTCCCTGGACTGTGGATACTTTGTTGTTCCCTTTGCTTCAGCTTGATACAAAGGAAAGGAATTTGACTGAATTTTGTGTGTTTTTAATTAACAAAGAATGATAGCTGAAAAGAGCAGTCTTAGAAGGACCAGAAAAAATATTCTTCTGCAAGTTATTTAAAGTTCAATTCCTAGGAATTCAAGAAACTGAGTACTTTTCTTGGGGTCTGGGTCACGTAATTATAAATGAGTATACTTGGAATAAGTGGAAAGTTAGTTTGTTCAGCAGGTGTGAAATGTTTGTTTTTACCTTCAAATGTGATTAATATCTGAGGTTGCAAATAACATGATAGCAAGAGAAGTTCTCATGTTCACAGGTAAAATATTTTTGAATTACATGGAAAGTGTAAAAAATGAAAATAGAATTTGAGCCAGGAACTTTCTGTGCTAATCTGGGACTGACATTTGAGGGTGTTTGTGTCAAGAGATTTTAGTTTTGGGTCATTCTCAGCAGTAGATGAAACAATGAAGGATTCACTTTCTTTGATCCTCCAGCAAACCCTGATTGGCTGGAAGCAGGGAGAGACAGTTAACTTCACAAAGTCAATAAATGTGGCCATCTGGGAGAATGCAAATTTAGACAAATGTGATATATGTGGGATGACACTTTTTGCTTAGAACGTGCCACACCATAAAAGCATTAAAAATACATTCATATGACCCAGAGCATTTGATTAGAGCCTTTAATATGCAATAAATTCAGCCTGAAGCAAACTAAAGTGGACAACCTGTACAAATTCCAGACCCAGATTCATTCAGGATTAGTAGTCTACTTCCTCAGCCTCTTCTCTTCAGGCATCTTTGTCTGTGTTTCCTTTCAATTCTGAACTGACTGAGTGGAATGTGTGTAAAAAAACACAATCTATTTTGCCACGACTCCTTCTTTATGTGGAAAATTGTTTTTCCTTTTTCAGTTTTTTACATTTCATCCTTTCAAGTCACTGCCTTGAGAAAAAGTTAAGTAACTTTGCACATGGGTAACTTCTTCTGGGAGGAGTCCCAGTATGTCTAGCATACTTAAAGACGACCTGATCAGGACCTCATCCCCATAGCTGCTGTAAGAACCATAGAATCAACTAGGTTGGAAAACACTTCCATGATCATCAAGTCCAGCCATTACCCCAGGACTGCCATTCTTGCACTGTATCCTCACCAGATCGGTTGACAGCATGATAGTTCAGGAGGGTGTCTTCAAATTTGTGTTACAATGAAGTAAGAAAGCATAAACTACCAGTTATCACCCAACTCTGTAACTTCTCAAACAATCATCTGACCATGTGACAACCACACAACTGATCAACGACCATCAAGACTTTGTTGGACCTGAATTTTAGAATCTCATTTCAGCAATTTGGTGGCCTTCTCTGACAGAGGCTACAGAACTGCTGCACAGGGGTAGAAACTGTATCCTGGGCTGCATCAAAAGGAATGTGACCAGCAGGTCGAAGGAGGTGACCCTGCTCCTCTGCTCTGCTCTTGTGAGACCTCACCTGGAGCATTGTGTGCAGTTCTGGTGTCCTCAACATAAAAAGGACACGGAGCTGTTGGAACAAGTCCAGAGGAGGCCACGAGGATGATCAGGGACTGGAGCATCTTCTGTATGAGGATAGGTTGAGAAAGTTGGTGCTGTTCAGCCTGGTGAAGAGAAGGCTGCATGGAGACCTCAGAGCAGCCTTCCAGTATCTAAAGGGGGCCTACAAGGATGATGGAGAGGGATTCTTCACTAGAGACTGTAGTGGTAGGACAAGGAGTAATGGGTCAAAACTTAAACAGGAGAGGTTTTGATTGGATATAAGGATGAAATTCTTTCCTGTTAGGGTGGTTAGGGGCTGGAATGGGTTGCCCAGGGAGGTTGTGAGTGCTCCATCCCTGGCAGTGTTCAAGGCCAGGTTGGACAAAGCCTTGGGTGACATGGTTTAGTGTGAGATGTCCCTGCACATGGAAGGGGGTTTGGAACTAGATGATCTTAAGGTCCTTTCCAACCCTAACTATTCTATGATTCTATGATTCTAATTTAATCCAAAACATTAAATGTCCTTTTTGTGCTGGCCAAATACCTACATCAGTTGTTCTATGACAGACAAATGGGGAAAACCAGGGATCACCTTTTCCCTACAATGTGCACTGCTGGACAGACATATGTACTTGATGATTTGTTGCTGACATAAATACCTGCTATACACAGAACAGGATAGAAGCTGAGAAGTGTATGTTAGAGCAGTGCATGTGTGAAACAGCACCTCCTGGAGATACAGCTGATGTGGTACAGTATATTTAGTGCTTTGCTAGATGGAAACTGAAGGCTCAGCCTAGCCCTTTCCTAACGATTTGTTGTCTTTTTCCTTTTCTCTTTTCTTTTTTATTTATTTTATTTTTCTCATAGAAGTCAGAGTAGTTCTACATAAAATAAACAGAGGACTTACCAGCTTCTAGGTTTTTTTAATGTTATTTTTGGCAAATTACCTGATTATTTGCATTGAATAAAGTAATTGAAAGGATGCAGCCTTTATTCATATGAAATAATTCTAGCAATAGTGGAACTAGCTTCAAGAGTAAAACTTGTCCAATTAAACTTTTATTTTGTGTCATAGGAGATATGAGTAAACAAATCAAGCATCCTGAAATGTCGACCAAGATGATTGCTGCAAAAGAGAAGCTATTGCTGCATAAAGTTACATAAAGCCAAAACGAAACACTGTTCTGTGTGCCTGGTCCTCAGATGGTGCAACCTGTCATGTCTTCACTGCCATCAATAAAACTGCTCCTCTTGCCCATAGAGCTTTGCAACAGGTGACCTGGCTATCACACCGTGGGCATAGCTATTGCAAAGTGAGACCACAGGCTGAATGATATTTACATATGATGAGGAGGCCTTCTGGAAACCAGGCTGTTAATCAGAAAGAGGAGGACATGCCTGATACTATCTGTGTTTTACAAGGTGAGACAGATAAAGAAAGGAGTGAAGGTTTCTAAGAAGGAGAAAAGGAGAGGGTGGGGAGCTCTCCCTTTCAAAGAGCAAGAGTCCAAAGCCTAGTTTTCTGTAAAGTCTCTTGTGATCACACATCAACTTGTGGTTAGAGAATTATTCCACAGGGCCAACTATGCACTCATTTGTTCGTACTTTCTGTTCACACTGGTCCTTTAACGTCTGTGTGTAATAAAGAACACAGGGCTAACCACTACAGCCTATTTCATCTGCACTTCATCAGATTAGCATTAGGCTTAAATCTCCAAGACAATATAAATGCGATCAATAAATAGTGCAATCAATCTCAGCTAGTTTTAAGTGTCCAGAGAGAGATTTAAACAGAACTCCTGTAGGCTGACATTGCTTTACCAGCACAGAGAACACCAAACACATTGTATTAATGCTAACACATGTGTTGCCCCTTACAATGATTCTTGCACTTAAACAGCAAAGCCAACAGGCCGCTTTCTGTTGATTTGCAGGTGCTTTGGAAGAAGTGTTTAAAACATTGTTTGAATTTGCAGTGAAAGCAAAAAATGTATCTTTACAGTTCTTTGTTTTCTTTGGTTTTCCAAATGGGCCAAGGTTTATCTTATTTTGCATCTCTTTTTACATTTCCCAGGTATTCAAGCAGGGGTGAATAATGTCTGTTCAGATCTCAGTGCACTGTCAGTGACTAAGATATAATGAAAAATGTCCAGGATTTGCAAAGGAAAAAGAAGAATAACCCAAAATGCTCCAAATGAAGCAAACAAACCCATCATCCTGATTCCAGATGTTTAAAAGCACCGTGATAGCAGAATGCCAAAGCAACATAACACATTAACAAGTTATGCAGATATAAAACATGGAATTACTTGAAATACATGTGCTGAAAAAAACCTTTTGAGTAGTAACAGGTTAGGAAGTATTCTTCACTTAATGTTCACACTGAAATCAAAGCAGTTGCAGTAGCCTCAGTCTGGAGCGATGACTGAAGCCCTGACATACGTTCCAGGACGGAACAAGGAAAGACAGTTCAGAACATTCCAGGATTTGTTACTGCAGTTTCCCCAGAATGGCAACAACAGTTCCACTGGGCTATGAGGATCTTCCCTTGCCTGACAAAATCCATAGCACTTTGGTTTTTCTGAAAAGTGGCAAAGCAGGACATTGCTTGTAGCCTTCCCTTTGGGTTGTAGCCACCCCTGTGGCCCCTAAGAAGTCACAGTCCTCTCACAGTCTAATCAGTGTGGGGAACTGCAGGATGAAGGGGCTGGAAAATTCCTTTGAAAGGCAATAATTTTTTTTCATATATGCCTTTCTGCTTGGTTCTTAGGAGCTCAACGTGAGCTAAACCATTATTGGGTTATTTCTATTTTTCTTGCTCCTTCATAGAGCTTGTCAAAGGCACTCGCTTTCATACAAGTTGCAAGTTTATGTTAAAGTTCTGTGCTAGTCTGTGTTGCACATTTTAGTGCATTCTGTACTGCCCTGGGAGCTAACCCCCCTCCCCCAAAGAACTCTTTCTCAGCCCCTTCATCTGTAACCTTTCTGCAAGTAAATGCTAATTGAAAAAGAAAGAACACCACTAATCTTGGAATTTAAATGCATTTAACAAAACCAATCTCAATCTAAATTGTTGTTTCACCATTCCCTTTTCCCCAACAGATGTCGAGAAACTGCAATTCCTATTAAGAACACTTGACTGTTTACTCAGCAAGAGAACTTCAGGCTCAGGCTGCATCAATCTAAATGCGTTTCGGGACGTCAGTCTTTTGAAAAGTGCAGCCTGTTAGTTGGTTATTTTTAAATGTAATCTTCACATAAAAGAGTTGCTGCATTTTTTCTTTTCACTTTGTCATCCCTCTCTCTCTCTCTCCCTCTTTTTATTTTTTTTTTTTAATGATAGCATCAAACATAGATGCCCTGAATTTTTATGTCCCATTCCATTTAAGTTTCTCTTCATGGTGCTTTATTTCACTTTTTTTCGCCCTTCTTTTCAGCTTTGCAAGAAACAAATATTACTGAAGATTGTGAACGTTACAGCAAGGGAAAAAAAAAAGATTCTAGAGATGTTATGTAGTAAGAATGTTAGACATGAGAAGCATGAATATGTTTTCTTACAGAGTTTTACAGTAAAGCCCCTGTGAGTTTTGACCAAGATCTATGTAAAGTTCTCTGTGCAGATTAAGGAGACTCTGTAGTTGTTATTTTTTGTAGCCTGGGTGTCACTAGTTAACCATGATCAGGAAGGTAGATGTGTTTTTCCCATTTTTCTATTATCAGTTAACATGATCCTTCAGTTACTAAATGCAATGTAAGCATTTGAAAATATATCCTTGACTGCTAATCACTGGAATGTAGCTTAGGCCTCAATTCTGCACTTACATCTGGCTGTAACTTTATACATTACATATACATAAGCCCCCCTTTAGCATGAGTCCTTGAAGCATGTTTTACTATAGAATAAATTGCTTTATTCACCAGGTTTTGTGTTATGGTGAGTCAAGTCCTTCAATTTTTATGGGGGAGCTGGCAAGGCTGAGGATTGTAGGCTGTGTTTGCACCTGCATTGCCATAGGCAGGTCTGTGGTGGCTGGGGCAGCTCCACCTCAAGCTGTGTGTTGCCTCAACGGGGGATGATGCTTTTCTAAGGTCTTTTGAATATCAACATTTCCTCTGACAGAGGCATGTGGTCCGAATGCTGTGGAGCTCACCAGGTCAGGCTTAGTCAGATGGCTCTAAACCCCATCGCTCTTACATATTACAATGCAGAGAAAGTCATCAAAAGCATAAAAAAATGGCATAAGGTGAAAAAAAAATAGCTTACATTATGAATGCTAACAGGTAACAGATAATTGGGTGCATGGGTGTGTATGGGGGTAAATGTCTGAAACCGAACTTTTGAACTCTCAAACAGAAACCTGCTGCAGTCTGTACAGGCTGGCTGTTAATTTTGACAATACCTGGACTAAATAAAAGTGGTGTGTTTTGAATGTCCCTGTTAATAAAAAGAAATTAAACACACCTAGCAAGTAGTTAACTGCTCATCTGTTTGGCTTCTGCATATTGACTATCTGGACAGTGAAAATGGGGGCTTGGTTCCAGAATGAAGACGTGATACTAAACCAAAGGATTCCTGAAAAGAGGTGGTCTCACAAAGAAGAAGGCAGCCCAGGAAGAAGGCAGCTGGAGAAAAGATCCTGGAAGTGCAGAAATTCTGAGGGATCAAGAAGATTAAAACAGATGCCAATGGATGCCCAGGGGCAAGCAATAACCTCATAATCCAACCCTCCCAGGCCAGCAGTGATCCCTGGCTGGAAGTCAGAATTCAGCAAACAGTGCTGTGGAGGTTAGTGTGTAAGGGAATGTGTAAGAAAACCATGTTGGATAAAAGCTCTGGTCTTCTTGGTTCTTAAATAAACCTAGTGCCCATATCCACCGTGGGCTGTTGTTTGTCACACTTGTGACAAAAGGGTGAAGAATGCTGAGCCAGGTGTTAAAGGGTGGTACTCAGGTATCATGAGCATTGAATATTGTTTTAAATGACAAAATCAGTGGGACTGAGATAAATAAATACTTATCTAAATCTAGTGTAACTATCAACTTCTGGTTTATAAGGTATCTATCTATACATGCTCTATGCAGTGGAGCCTACAGCCAGCCATCTGCAATAGGTCCTGCTGTAATCTGTTACCCAGCTAACAGTGTTGGATAAACATTGAAATGCCATTTCGCTTTTCAACCCTTTTTTAATGGAAAGTAGAGAGAGACACAACTGTTTTATACTTTTTCTGTAGCAGTGATTTGAAGAACAATGAAGAGCAACATGCTATACAATACGACCAAAGAAATGCAGCTTCAGTATCAAATGCCTACAATCACCACCTGCATTTTAGGGAGTCAAATAATTTAGCAGGTATGTGTTAAAAGTTTGTGATCCAAAATATCATGAAATTTTTACAACAAACTATCTGCAGGGGTGTAAAGAGTCTGAATTATATGTATAGTTTCTCAGAACAGCTTACACCATACAGTAAGTTTGTTAAACTAAAAGTTGAGGGTTGCCCAGTTTCTTTGGGCAACTTTCTGAATTACAGTAGCACAATTTATGATCCTAGAAGTTGTGGCAAACACAAACAACTGTACAATCTATTTCTGAGACACTGCTGTTTAGATTACAGTTTAAATTTCAAAACCAATATATAAAATAACCAGCATTTTCAGTAGAGTTAAAATGTTTCTGTAAATCAGATTTCCATTTTTGGTCCAGAAAAGTAACCTTAGAAACAAAAGTTATTTTTCTGAAGAGACTGAATTATAACCAAACATTTACTGCTTCCAAAAAGTTAGAATCAAAGAGGCTCAGGTTTGTGGTTGTTTTGCTTTTCCTTCAACACCAGGAATGCATGTGTTTGCTCTCTGCTTATATTTGGTTCAGCAAATATATCAACTGTGGTCACTGCAAGGCAAATTCCCCTCTCTGTGAGTGTTTGGCTCACCTGGGTTCCCCTCTGAGGCTCTTTCAGAGCACTGTGAAAGTCTAATGAGAGAATAGAAAATCTTGTGCATTCTTGTTTTGCATGAAGGATCATCATCCTCTTTCAAGATCCTGATATTGAAGGTCAACTTGTAGTGTTTAGTTTTTTGTCTATAGTATAATTTCATTTGAGGTTTGTGCTTTTTCATGGGGTCTGTGGTTGATTTGTTTTTCATTCTGAAGTGAGAAGACTCTCAAATTCCTGCTTTCCACTCCAATAGTGGGCTGCAGGAGAGAACCAGCACCTGTGCAGGGGCAGTAACAGAAGCAGAGAACGGCTTGGTCCCTATTCAAATAAACACCTGACTCGGGCATGCACTCACTGTAAGATAACAAGAAAGCTTCTCTGACCTGTATGGCAGCACATCAAAAGCTGTAGCCTGCCTCAGTGTATTACTGCTGTTCTTTTCACTGCATGGTGCAGAGGATAAACCTGGCCTTCCAGCTCTAGAGGTGGAGCATCTAGCCCAAGATTCAGGCACAGATGTGTCATCCTCCAGAAGAATGACCTCTGAATAGTATTGCAGAAAAACTTTTGTATTGAAACAAAAACGTTGCACATTGAGCGTGGAGCCCATTCAGAGCTGTGTGCTCCCTCCTCCTGCCACAATGCACTCTTAGCACTCAACTCAGCCACATTCTAAAGGCAATTTGTCCCAACATATAAAAGTACTAATTTCCTTCACTGTCAAGGGCCAAACCTGAACTTTTTTGTTGTCACCTACTAATTCCCACATCAGTTACATGGTTATTTGTCTTTTTGGTCCCAAAACTCCTACCAAACTTCTGAAGAAAATTGTTACAGCTGTGTGTAAACCAAGTCATCTCCCACTGATAGGATACAAATGAGGTGCTACTTGGACTTCTTCTCTATTGAGGTTTTCTATCCAGGGAGAACTGGTGCTTTTTTTCAAGATTAGTTTGCAGTATGTTTGCAAACTGCAATTAGGGAGAAGAAAATTTGCGCTTCAGCAATTAAATTTATGCTCAGAAACAGCAGAAGAGGGCTAATGGGTAAGAAAATAATGCTGAAATCTCGAGGAACTTCACGTTAAAAGATTTGTTTGTTCAGTTAGAAGTAAATACCTGGAGCCTTGCTAGGTATTCCAGCTACCCCAGATTCATCATGTTGCAAACTGTACCCTGTGTCATGAAAAGGTCAGAAAAATTCAAAATTACTTATCATAGACAATAAGTTTTTTTAAATCATGGCTTTGGTTCAACAATTATGTATGTTTGTGTTTAACTTTTATTCTGCTTGGTTATGAATATGTACTTAAATATTTGAATGACGACTTTGATAGGCAAAGCAGCAAAAAGGAAAACAAACATTGGTTTATAGCTGCTTAATTCACCTTGGCAAATGAAGAGTCAGACCAGCTTGTTCCCTGGGTGATAATTTCCTGTCAGTGATAGTACTCATATGATATGATACATTACAATACAATGCAATACAATCCTTGTAACTAATTAATTAATTCAAGTTATAGTTAATAAATTAAAATAAATATTTTAGAACAGAGTTTTAAAACCAAACTGTAATTTACAGATTATTTTTGCAATTCCGACCTTTGTTGCTGTCCTCGTTTAAGGTGACAGTGAGAAAGGCAAATGTTTGGCTGGTGTTACAGGATGAACTACTCTGGGACTGAAATTGTGACTCCTGTGTCACGATTAAAATCCACAAGAGACTTTAAAGACAATAAACAGTTTATTGGTCAATGTTGCTCAGTAGGTAAATGATATTATTCTTTCCATGGTCACTGATTAGCTGAGAAGTTTCTGGAAAGTCATTCTAGATTTTTAAAAGTAAAAGTTTATCTGTCTGGTGAATCAAAATAGAACAAGAAAACCCTGCAAATAAAATAATATGATGAACTTTCACCAAAGATGTAACATTGGTAAAAATTAATGTGGTTTTTCGGTTGTTTGGTTGGTTTTCTTTTCATTGATTTCATCTAGACAGCAGTTCACATTAATACTTTTCTAATTGTTTTAAAAATGCACCCAAATCTACAAGGTGTTCCTTTTCATTTTCTCTTCTCCTGCAAGGATTAGTAACATGTACCCTCACAGAAATACTGTAGGGCTCGTATTTTATGCCAAATGAGGACTTTATATTTCATCTTCTGGAGCACTTACTCAAAGGAATGCCTATGTTTCAATTCTGTGAATAAAATGTTCAGGGGTTCAGAATTCATAACCTGTTTCTTTAAGGTACTGTGCAACTGTGGATGAAAGATGGTATTGCAGTGAAAAACATGGCTAATTACGATTTATTATTACCCACTATTATTTCCATTTATGTCTCACTATTTTTAACTTGCTCATAAAAATTTCTGTTCTTACAACTTAGTCCAGATTGTACGATAATAAGTGAATAAATAATGCTAGCGGTTCCCTATCCTGGTTTTTGCTTTTTTTTTTTGTTTTGTTTTTTATTTATTTTTATGAAACCAGATTTCTAGATGTGAATCGTCACTTTGTATTCCCCATCCCCCCTAAAAACACAGCTCTAATTTTGTAGACATTGCTATGTATCTGAGGTGAATGTTTGGTAGAATTCTGTCAGCGTGTGACAAACAAACAAATACGTACACAGAGTAAATAGACAAATACAATACATTCTGCAAATTTTGCCAGGATTCTGGGAACATTTATTACTGACCTGAAAAAGGATTTTATTTTTTCTTCCTCGTGTGCTGTTTTCTGTATGTTGTGTCACACAAAGCATATTCTGCACAATCTGTGAAGCCTCACATTAGACAGAGTGAAAGTTAAGTGAATTTTATAAGGATTATTTATTATATTGCAAATCACAGCCTGGCATAGTGCATTTCTTCACTGAAATATGTTTTAGCACTTTGGAAATCCCTTTCTATGCATGTGAGTTGATTAATTTCTTTGCAAGTATACATGGTACTCAATACACTTGTTATGTGTTTGTAGCTCTCGGTGTGCAACGAGACATTTTTGCTGTCGCTGATAGTTCTGTAGATTCCATTGTGCTTCAGACATATGGTGTCAGTTGTTTGGAGGCTTTAGAAACCTTTGGATTGTGTGTGATGTATAAATGCAATAATCCCCATAGAAAACTTCGGACTTCTCAAACCAGAGTTTAAAATCCTCATGCTCACATGCAGACTGGGGAGTCTTAAAAATAAATGGGCCCTTGTAGATAATTTAACATTAATGGCCCGAGCCAACAAGAAGTGCAAAACATTCAGCCCCAAGGAAGAGAGTGATACAAAGTCTGAGATGTGCTTCCACATGGTATGAGCCAGATGGAAATGTGTATAACCAGTGTTTTATCAGTATTCGGTATGTATTAAGTTAGAGTTATTAAAGGACACATTTTAAATACTTTATTAAGGAAGAATGATGATTTTCCTTCTCTCTGTAGTCCTAATGCAAAGCCAGCAGCAGCCAATCCAAAAGACCCAATTGGTTTTGATGGGTTTTCTATCCAGCCTTATGTCTGCAAGCTTGATGAAAGGCAGCTTCAGGGTATTGGAGGGCCCTGGTTTAGCAGATGCTCCTGGCTTCCCCTAAACCCATGCAAGTCACCAGAGGTCCTTCACAGAATGTGCATCTGGGGTGAAATTATGACTCCATCTCAGTTAGTCTGTAGTTTTACCACAGACTAGGTGGAATCCAAATTTTCCCCCTGGTGTGGGTAGGCCAGTTTGGTTCGTTTGCTCTGGGTATTAAATATCCCTGATGGGGGTGTTCTATTTGGATTGTCCCGGTGAGCCTCTAAAGAAAAGGGTTTGGCTATTTATGTTTCTATAGCATTACCTGACTTAGGGCATAAATACATACTTTTTGGTGCAAAACATTTGTTATTGTAGCTGCCTAATAAAACAAATATTTGTCAACGGCCAAAACTGAAGTGAATAAGGAGCGTTTTCCCTTGCAATATCACGCCCTTAAACTGTATTTCACCAAGACTCTGTCAAGCTGCAATAAGACTGACTACAGATAGTGTTTTAACAGAGTAGGAATAGCATTTCCTCTGTCCTTCTAATATATTTACTTTCATGTACTGTGGTAAAAAATTCTTTTTTAGGGAAAACAACTACATTAGTGGGGTCTTCCATACATTATAATGAACCATGGGGCTTCAACTTATTTGTGTTGATTAATTACATAGCTCTTCTGTTTGGAGTAGCAGTCCAGGTTGCAACTACGTCTGATTGTTCTGGGTGCAATACAAACACGGAGTTGACCAACTGAACAATGTGTAATGATTTGTAATTTCATTGCTATTGTGTATTGCAGGAACACCAGAATGGGTACAGCCCAGCCTTGTGTGACCAGATAGAAATTGTTCACATCTTTTTCTCTCTCTGAGACGGCAACTTAAAACTCTTGGATGAGCATTGGCCAGCTGCTGTCCAACCAACAGAAGTCAAATATGGAAAACTAGGGTTAGGGTTCTACAGCCTATGTGTAGGTACACATAGAGGGGTGAGCAGAAAGGGAAAGCAAAAAAGATTTTTGTCCTTAGCTTCCCTTGAATTCCTTAAGGCTAAATGGATCTTTTAGGTTATGCTAGGAATAATATACCTTTGTTGATGAAAGGACACTTTTTCCTTGTAACACCTTTCCACTTGCAGTCTTTTCCAATATTGAGGCCAGGGGAATTTCTAGATAATATGTTTGCAAGCTTTTGGTTTTCTGTGTGCTGCTGGACCAGCACTAAAGGGAGTTACTTGTGCTGGAGGACTGACCTCCATTCATGTCTATACAGTTCCTTCCTTTGTGACTTTGTGGAAGATGTCCAAATGAGCAAACTGCAGCCAATGTTTCCCAAAACAAAACTGAGAACGATCCTTCCTTTGAAGCTGTGGTAGAGGAAGCAGAATCGAGCCTTTTGGGTTCTTTTCTGAAGGCATCTTGTCTAACTCTCAGCTAAAGTTCAGAAGATTGTTAGCAATATTCAGGTAAAGCACTCAGATAGCCAAAAGATGGTCTATGCAATGGAAAAAAATTACCTAAATTTAATTTTTAGTCCCAAATGATTGTTTTTAGATGACCAAACCCAAAAATGCTCATTCCATTGGAATTATTTAGGTGAGACAAATACAACTCCATGATCCAGTCAGACAGAGGTCAAAGATTTCTTGAAAGGTGGAATTCTTGTTTGGATCTTTGGGATAACTGGTTGTACACTTACTACTGCAGTCATAGAATCATAGAATAATTAGGATTGGAAAAGACCTTAAGATCATCTAGTTCCAAACCCCCTGCCATGGGCAAGGACACCCCACACTAAACCGTGTCACCCAAGGCTCTGTCCTTTGCATTCTTGTCAATATTGCTGCTGTCAGAAAGGGAAGGAAATGGCATGTTTGACAACGGGGAGCTATCTCTCTAGAACACAAAACCACCTTGTTTGGATATATACTCTATCCTTTTCCTCACATATGTATGCAAGAGACTGTAGCTGATATCAGAGGAGTTGCACATGATGGGTTTTATTCTGTGAATAGGAAATATTGGGATTCAAAGTGCTAGTTACTTTTTGCATGCAAATGCCCTGTTTCTCTCACATAAAGGGCTCTATAAGTTGCAGATAAGTGTTTTGTGAATCAAGCCCTAAATCCTCTCTTTATTTTAACTGGAGACTTTAGCCAGTGGATAAGAACCATCAGACATTATTCAAACATTTTACGGCTTGCAAAGAAAATATTGTTTTGTAAAAAAAAGATCACTTTAAACATGAGAAAACAAACAGTTTCACTGGAAGTGTTCTGGTTATGGATATCTTCTTTACACCCCAGTAGCTTGATGCGACTGTTAACTGGCATTGGGCTGTTTTATAACTGGTGCAATTATTTTGTCAAAGGTTGTAGGGTTTTTTCCTCCTTAAAAAAAAAAAGTTAGTTTACAGTTTATTAACTTAGATTACTGCTAATGGCTCCCATGGGTCTTTCTACTGAAACAAGGACCAGGATAACTGATTTCTTAAGACCAATCTGGAAGACTTTAAAACACATTAATAGCTATCACTGAAACAGCAGGAGGAAGAATAGTCTGTCAATTGGGGTTTTTTTCTTCCTTTTTTCTTCCTGTTCTCTGCATAAACTTTTCCCCAAACTTTATCTATTGATCTGTTATCCAGTCTCTCTATTTCTCTTTGTTTTTTTTCTTCTTCCTTTTTCTTTATTTTTTACAGCTATTAACAGGCTAAGTTTTCAGTGAGTGCAAATAATCAGCAATGACTCTTTTTGACTGTTCAGGGAGCACATTAGCACATAAATAGGAAACAAAGACTGGTGCTAAGATTGTTCTGGGAAAAAGTAAAATGATAGTTTAAAGTGTAGAAGCCTGAAGTCAAAACACCCCACTCTCAACAAAACCTTAAACCGGCACAGAATATCATTCATGCTTCACATTTGATCCTTTTTATGCATTTTGCTTTTTTCTGCGCACAAATGCTATCAAAATCAACACACACAGGTTAAACATTTATACATGCATGTGGTTTGCATGTCTTTGAAGAAGGCAATCATTAATTACATGGGTCTATCAGCAAGAAAATTATTTTCCTCCTTCCACTGATTTGGCATGGCTCCTCCCACCATACATTTTTGTCCTATTCCTCACCTTCTTGGCCAAAATAGAAATGTGTGAATTCAGGCTGAGCACAAGTGCCTACTCAGTGTGTCTGAACCAGTGTATGAGAAACCTGCTGAAGAGTGTGACAGAAATTTTCTTCTTACTTTTAGTCCCTTGTTTCAGTTGCTATAGTGAATAATGAAGGAAATCTGGTTTGCTGTGGAAGGACTGTAAGCAGTTAAAACAGCTGGGCTGCTTGTTTTCCAGGTCCTAACTCTGGAGAACTCAGTGCCAAACATCATGAGTAAGTGATAATATGAATCCATATATGCAGGAATAAAAATGTAGATATAAACTCAGAAATTATAATACTCTGAGTGTTCTCATCTCCTCTATGACTTGAAGTTGTGGAGCTAGGCAATTTGGAACATTAGCCATCCAGCTGAGATGCTGGATGAAATGTCATTTCTTCCTGAGGTTCTTTCCTGAGTAGTGGGAATCATGTGCTAGTTACATGTATTAATTTTCATGGGTTTGGTGCACTGCCTGAACTGAAAAGGAACCTGTACAAATCTAAGTAATTAATGATTTTCCTTTCCTTAAAGACCTTATAATTTAAACACCTTTATTTCTATTATCTAGAATAAAGGGGAAATGGAGTGGGGATAGGCAGAAGGGGTGCTCCTCTGATGCCATGTCTAATGGGAAGATGCAGATAACTCAGAAATAGAGGCTTTGAGACCTGAAAAGATCAAACAAGTCCAGCTTAGATGTACCTTGATCAGACACAGCACTGCACACATGTATGAAATAAACTGAGGCAAAGTTACTAAACACCTTTGCCAGGACCTGGTGTTTGTCATAGCAACATAGTCTGAATTATCCATGCTATTATTAAACAGAATGCAGCACATGAAGAAAAGATCTAACCTAAAACAATAAAGTAAGAGCATGGAGCTACATCTTAAGAACCATTTCTGAAAATGTTGCTTAGGAAATAGACTAAATTATGTAGGGCTCAATTATCGGCATCAAAAGGTGTTATAAATCAGCATAACTTCTTCAAAGCTGGTTTTACCATATTTACAGTGTGGTGCTGTGGTCTGTATTTTGCCTAACTGAAAAGGTTTGCAGACATATATTTTCATTAAAAGTTGCTCCCAGGAGTTTATTTCCAACCTATTCATTGTTTGAGTAGAAAATGTTTTGTTTTCAATCCTGAATGGGGGTCATACCATAATCCTCTCTCTTCAGTATTGTACAGTTTTATTCATCATTGGTTCACAAATGTATATTGAAAGAACCGGTGTTATCTGATAGGCAAGTTACAGCATAATCTTATTTTCCTGGAAAGAGTTCTGCATATAGATCTGTAGTGTGCTAAAAATGGGTCCACTTTGATAAGACAATCAAAAGTTTGAAGAAAAATGACCAATGGATTTATTGGGAAAATATGTCATTTTTCTACTACCAGCTCTTTTTGGCACTCGGCTGTTGATGTTCAAGCAGTCCTGTAGTAAAAGTGCCTACAGTGTATAACAGATAGTATGGTAATGAAATGGCATACTTTTCTGTTATACTGAAATTTCAATAAGGGTGGAATTTTCCCTCAAAAAGAGGGCAGTGATCTTCTCACAAACACTGTCCTTTGTCCTGAGGCACACAAAATCCCCAAATCCCTAAAATATTTTATCTAAAGATAAGATAATTTTGCACCAGCCCAGGCATGAAAAAGAAAAGTATATCAGATGCAGCTGGAAAAGTCCTGTTGCTTAGGGAGAAGGTAAATTAAAGGTTTCTTTCTTATCTGTATTTCAATTACGATCTTATTTTGGTCCCTGGCAGTGAAGGCAGTTGAAGTCTTGGGAAGTCACAGGTATATGAAAAAAGAATCTTTACTGGTGGAGATGTATATATTTGAACTCTTTTGCTTTTCATGTGGGGTATACATGACATTTAAATAAAAATGTGGGCTCTTATGGAGGGGCCTATCTGTCTGAGTTCACTTGAAGATTGTCTTTTTTTCCCCCTTTTTTTTCTTATCAATAATGACCTAGTTTAAGAGTACTGCTCTGCCTGGATCATTCTAGATGTCAGTTCTATTGACATCAGTTGCGCAAGGACCAGAACCAGTTAATCAGAAAGGAGATGATCTGACTTCCGTTGGTGTCCATGATGCATATTTGTATCCAGTTTTCTAGGAATCAGATAACAAAGTCTTGAAACAAATACCTCTTAGCTCTTTGGCACCTGGGTCTGTGGGTAAAGACTGGAGAAGACTTCCACCTTGTCTGTTGGGCTGTTCAATTACAATGTAAGTCTAGTTCTTCCTGAAGGTGATGCAATTTCATCAGATGCCTTTGCAGTTGTCACTGTGTTTTTGCTAACTGCTTTACCAATAACATCCAAGACTATGTTCCCCTCTCCATTGGTATCAACAGTGCAAAAATGCTTCTGCTGGGTATGCAAATAGCTAAAGTTTGTCTTCAGTGACAAGGGATTTATTTATGTAAACAAAACCCTCATAGGAATATGTGTGAAGCTGATTTATCAATATATTCTGGTGGCTTAGTAGGTAACAACAATAAACCTGGTTTCATGAGCCCTGGTGTGCGAGTGAATCTTCTTCACAATTATGCTAGCCTAATGGGAGGATGACAAAACATTCTTCCTTTGCCTATATTTCTACCATGAACACCACAGATGTGTAACCTTTTGTGGGTTTATTATTATCAGGAGACTCTGGAAGTGGTAATGGAAGAAACACTGTCTCCCATGAGTCCTTCATATCAGTACAGACAAAAGAGAGGTGAAAGAGATGGAGTTCACAATACGGATCCAGAAAGGCTAAGAAAGACTGTTAAAATCCCTTAGTAGATTTGAGGTAAACAATAGGAATCTGAACTGGGCTGTGATAGCTAAAACTCATATACATTTGGAGTTTTACTAGAGACAATTCTGGTCTTTTCTGTTTTCTTCCAGATAGGAAATGCTCTGAGAATGATCCTGCTGACTGATATTTTAGTACCTTCTGATTTTAGCTGCACCAATGCTATTTTAAAGTAGAAGGTTAACATCACTGTAAAACTAGTGAGAAAAAGAGGCTAGAGAAAGTGAGAGAAAGTAAGAGAAAAATGCTACAAATGCAGAAGATTACAATAGTGAAAGAAGGGGGCCTATAGAGTTGCTTTCCAACCCTAATTATTCTATGATTCTGTGTTCATGGTAAATTTAGCTGTGTCTATGATGTATGTATGATTCTATAGAACAGTTAGGGCTGGAAAGGACCTTAAGATCATCCAGTTCCAAGCCCCCTGACATAAGCAGGGACACCTCACACTAAACCATGTCACACAAGGCTTTGTCCAACCTGGCCTTGAACACTGCCAGGGATGGAGCATTCACAACCTCCCTGGCCAACCCATTCCAGTGCCTCAGCACCCTCACAGGAAAGAATTTCTGCCTTAGATCCAATCTAAACCTCCCCTGTTTAAGTTTGAACCCGTTACCCCTTGTCCTGTCACTACAGTCCCTAGTGAAGAGTCCCTCCCCAGCACCTCTATAGGCCCCCTTCAGATACTGGAAGGTTGCTATGAGGTCTCCACGCAGCCTTCTCTTCCCCAGGCTGAACAGCCCCAACTTTCCCAGCCTGTCTTTGTATGGGAGATGCTCCAGTCCCCTGATCATCCTCATGGCCCTCCTCTGGACTTGTTCCAACAGCTCCATGTCCTTCTTTTCAGTCGCATAATTATTCATTTGCACTAAAAAGTTAGGCATGAACAGACCCAAAACTTCAAAAATGGGATGATTCAGTGTGTAAATTTGTTAATGTCTGGATAGACACACACATATTTTTTTACTCTCTACTTATAAAAATGCAGAATATTCATATATTTGTGCCTCTGTGTATTGAACCTGCACATATACAAGGTTTATTTGCTATTTACTTGTTAGGGAAAGGAAGGCAGAGAAGAATTCTCTGTATTCTACCATTCCTCTTGACAATATTTTCTTCTGTCTGTCTCAGATTCATGCACAATATTTGCTAAACCATTTTCCAATCAACGTAAGATTTGAACAATTCCATGACTCTTTGCATCCTATATTTCATTATATTCAGCAAAATATGTATTTCCTCATTGTCATCATGGAAACACATCAGGGTTTTCATGTGGCACAGTTAAAATTCATTGTGCATTCTCAGAAAGTGTACCAGGCATTTTAGGGTCTGGTGGTGCCCTATGGAGAAAGACCTGCAGAAATCACCAGAATAGAATGATGAATGGATTCTGCATTATATTGCAGTTGAAAAGTCTCAGAAAGCTATCTAATAGATCTTCTACTGCTTAGTGAACAGGACTCACATTCAGTAATGGCAGCAGAAAGCATTAAAGACAATTGTATATGATGTAGTATTCGGTCAGATTCATCTACAGTGTATAGTCATTTCCAAATGGCATTTTGCTGTTCTTTGTTCTGTAGCAGTGTCTAATATTTCTAAACATTTTTAGGCTCTGTGACACCTTAATGGTATACAATAACAGTATGCTTCCCTCTTAGAAAAATGGATACTCTCATTTTTCTAAACATTGTGCCTTTACCTTTAACCATTTCCATTTAAATGCAAATTTCAATCATGTCCACCTCTCTGTATTACAAGAGGAACCCAGGGAAAAGACTGTACCTTAAATCCTCATTTCTCCATAAAGGGAGCAGTTTCCTTCAGGTGTGTCACTCCATGTTATCTATTTCCCTTCTCATTTTATACGTCATCATTGTGGCAAGTTTACCTTGCAGAATTCACAAATAAATAAGAGTCTTCTATTTGGCTGAAAACTCTGCTCTTTTTATGTACTAAATGAAAATGGGCATGCGTTATAATCTTTATTTCTTCTTAAATTTGTCTGACATAACCTAATGACATGGAAATTTCCCATTCACAAGGCTATGAATTATTGCCAGCGTTTACAACCATTTATACACTTGAAAGTTTATAATTCCCTAAACAACTGCAGACAAATTAAGTGAATTATATCATAGGCATGGATCAATCTCATAATTATTGTTCTAGTTTAAAGGAAATAATTGAATTTCAGGGTTAAGGATAAAACGTGATGCTGTGAAACATATGTGATACTGGTGTCAGTTTTCTGATTGTCTGTTCTTCGTATGCAGCTTAGCAACACATTTGAGCAATTCATTAAGGTGTCTGCTTAGAGTCTTCGGAGAGGAAGTTACATTTGAATCTGGCGTGTAAAAAACACTCAGAAAACAGCCAACCAAAACAAAACATCGCCCTCCCCCTTGTCCCTCCCAAAAAGGAAAAAGAAGAAAATTCCATACACTTTATCTGTTGTTCGTCCCTCTCGATTTACTTTTGACAAGAGAGGGCACTGTGCTAACATTCTAAAGAGTGGACATATTTGTATACACTTGTACACTTGCCTCTGAGACACAAAATAAGCCAGGGATTAACCCCCTGAACCAATTACTTTACAATATAGCAACTGCTTCAACAAAAGAAAAAGGGGGGGCGGGGGGAGGTATGAGAGAGAGAGAAACAATTTAACTAATTAGTGCAAGTCACAATGTTCTTTATGATAATTACTCAGTTGGAGGGAAAATTGTTGAGTGGGCTCATAGGCAAGAGGATGTCTGCTTTGGAGTGTATTTATTAATTCTCACTTTAAGTCAGCTTTTACTGGCTGAGAAATGTAGCTGAAGATAACTGGCTTCAGTCCTTTAAGAGAATTACACATCTTAGAAGTGCTGCACAACTATATTGTTTCAGCAGCAGTTTATTTTTAACCCTTAATTAAATTCAGCTATGTGCGTTTCTGATTCTCCAGTGTATTTCTAGTATTGGAGAAGTTTAAGACCACTTTAATGTAGGTCAAAGATATCTTGTGTCTGTCATTTTAAAATTAAGGGTTAAATGTAGCTCTGACACATAACTTGCCTTGCAAATAGCTTACTTTTTAGCTGGGGTTATTTGCCTTGCAAATAACTTACTTATTAACGGGGCGAAAGTGATTCTGAGCACAATTTTTAACGTAGATACTAAGTAGGGGCATTTCAGTTTTGAGGTGGCTGGTGCTGGAGGAAGGAGGCAATTTAAGACTTCAGGTACCTGCACTTTAAGAGTAATATTCTTTTTTTAGTGTCAGAAGTTGGGTACCTGGAACTTCTTGTTATTTTTCAGGAAATCTTGTCTATGAGTGTAAAGCTGTACTGTTGGTAGGGGAAGGAAATCTTTCTTCTGCCTTGCTGCCATATGCCTAGTGCATTCTTGGTGAGATGTTATTGTTGACAAGGATAAATGTCATCTGACAGAAAGCAGAAGTTAGAGGATGTTATTTGTGTTTTAAGCTTTAATAAATGTCTTTTTTACTCTTCTTTTTTTTTCTTATTTTAATTGCAACAGCTACTGTGGGAAATTCATGGAACCCCCTATTGAAACACAAAGGGGGTTTCATAAACATTGACATTTTGGACTTTACGTGAAATATGTGCATAATCCACAAAATATGTTAATGTTAACTCTACTTTCATATAGCAGAAGACAGACTTTTACCACTAGCTGAGGCAATAGATTTGGTATTAACTTGATTATACAGGCTTTTGTGCCTTTGATTTTAACTGTTCCTGGTTGACACCAGTGGCTTGTAAGTGATATTTAAGAATGATAGTACTTTATTAAAGAAATCTTACTTATGTTTGTTTCTTGTAATTGTGGCTTGGGGAAAATCCTTGTGGCAGGTTGAGGAGTTCTGTGACTACCTTGGTTTTCTTATTTATCTGTGCAAACTCTGTACCAGAAGTATGAAAGACAAGAGAACTCCTTTCCTTTTAATAACAAAAAATCTGTGCTTATTTCCCTTAAATGTTTGCTCTTTCTCCAAACTGTAAATCCTCCTAAGGTAAAGTTGGGCAAAAAAGAAAAAGCAAGAAATGCCCTGAATGGTTCAACTCTCTGACTTCTTGTTGGAAAGCACAGGACTCAATTTTTTTCCTGCTTTATAATAATGCTTGTTTCTTCCTATTTCATGCAGGCTGGAGCAGATGACTACATGGTACTGACTGATTAGCAGAGACTACTATCTCCCACAAAAGTGAGAAAACCTCAGTTGAATCTATTTCTGCCATTTATTTTGTTCTTGAGGTTTTGAGCTTGAAGGATACATTAGCTAATGGGGAGTTCCCTGCTCTCTATCTTGATCCAGAAACAGACAGGTAAAATTAACAGTCACTGCTTGAAGATTAGCTATCATTAAGTCTAGCTTTGACACATGTGGCTAATTGAACGAATACCAGGTACAACAGGAAATAAAGAATAATGGGTAATACTTAGAAAAGACTTGTTTTGCCTTAAATCCAGAGCAAGTGTAATAGTGCTTTTGTACACTTAAGAAAGTTAAGTAAGCTTTACACACTGATTACTGTTAAAAACTGTATATCCCCTATGGTAATTCTTTGACAAATGTGGTGTGAAGGTTTTCTTAAGTGAGAACTGTTAGACCTTGCTGTGACCAAAATTATAAACCATTTCTTTAGCCTGCTGCAAAAACTTGTTCCTTGGATTTTTTTCATTTAATTCTGCATTTTGGCTTTCCTTGTTTTACTTGTAGGTAGGCAACTGCAGATATGGATGAATGTTTCAATAACTTGTGTTTTCACATAGGCTGCTGTAAAACCAGGATGGAGGCATGAAGAGCTGAACTATTGTAAAACTGAACCAGAAAAGGAAAAGGATTATAGCTCCAAACTCTGTTTATGTCTCATCCATGTTTTCATATCTCCAACAGTCATTACATAGTTGTGCATGATACCTGAATCCATTTTTCTAAAGTGAAAGGCAGTCACACTGACTTCCAGGACCTTATGCGAGTTACACAAAACAGGGGTTATTTCAGCACTGTGAAATCCAAAGAAAGATACATCATCCAAACTGAAATTTGGTCTGATATTTGTTATTTGCACAACTTTCAGGAAAGTGCATTTAAGTGAGTAAAGCACAATTTACACAAGATCCTAATTGAGAACAAATAAAAACTTCAGAAAATATTTGAACACCTAATAAAATACAGTGCAGACAATCTCATCAGGATTAATTGCTGAATATTTTGAAAGAAGACCATTTTCTTCAGACAAATACACAGGGATTCATTCTCTTTTTCTGCTTACCCGTATGTATGGGGGTACTGATAACAGTGCTTGGATGTATGTGTAAGTGTGTGTGGGGTGTATTAATGTATATGCAAACAATCTCTCTATAACATATTTATACTGAGAGCATGTACATAGTTCGAGCCCTAGGCTTTAAAGTCACCTGCACTATGGTATGTGGTAGACTGGCAGGGTGATTTTTATAATAAATGATGTTTAAAAGGCACTGGCTTTCTTCCATAAACCATACATAACTTTTCTGATCCACATATAAGGAGGCAAGTATGTAAACTAGTCAGTTAGAATCTAATCATCTCTGTACAGTTATTTTCTTGCTTCCTATTTTCAACTGCTGTCTAAAAGTGTGTCAGAGTTAATAGTTAGCTATGAACATGCTATAATGTTGAGCTTTGGTTTACTGCTGCTCTAATAAGTAAAAGAAAGCAAACATATTACATGGGTGGAAGGTGAGCATCCAGGTCAGTGACTAAACTGTCGGAGGCCATGGAGCGTAGTGAGTTTATTCCAATGAAGATACTGTGTGACATAGTGTTTGTGATTCTGTGTACAATATGTCATGCAGAAGAGTCTATCACAACTTCTTTTGATGTCTCATACATCTCAGAACAGAATTTGTCTCTTCAAAATTAACCTGGTTTAAGATCATAAATTGTGCCAACCATACATCTGCATAGGAAATCACATCTGAAAATTAAATCCTGAAGTGTGATCCATCTGTTTTCGCTGTCAGGCTCAACCTCAGGAACTTCTAAGCAGTTACTGTTGTTGCCGCTTTTTAATAGGGTAGGACAGTAATGCACAGCCCTCCATGTGTGCCCTGATTTTGTCTTGAGATTGATACACTTGACCTCAGGTTGATGTTGAAAACCCATCTGAGGCCAACTAGAATTGCAGTGCTCCTCATGAAGAGGAGAAAGAACTTCTAAAGTTGAAGTGCTGGAAATTGTTCAGTAATCAGTGGATAGCTACAGTATGAACTTTAGTAGCCTAGAGAGAGTTGAGGGGGAAAGGAGGAGGCTTTTTTGACTTATAATGTAGCACAGTACTTGTTCTTGTCTCCTGAAGTCTGGTTATTGAGGGCTGAATCATGTGACGAGGAGGCCTGTGTTGTGTTATATCAGAAATATAAAGATAGATCATTTTCTTTCCCCAAAAGATTGGTAATTATTAACTCAATAAAAAGCAGGGCTTTTTACCCTCACCTGTGGGTAGGAGTGAGAAGCAGATAATCCACTGTCAGAACATTTCTAATTTTAACTAGTGTGGGTATTTCTCAGATAAGTGAAGAAAGGTAGTGAAACTGTGCATTGATACAACCCAGACAATGAGCCTCTGGACCTACTGTAAGTGCTGATAATACAGACCTAATGCCATTCAATGCCTAAGCCATTTCAAACAACCATATTTAATGAGATTTGAGTCTACACTGCCCTGAGCAGAACACTAATGTAGCACAAGGCACTGAACTGCTCTCACGTCCCATTCACATTATACAAAGCAATGTGAGGGTGGCTCCAGATGACAAGTTGGCACTACTATTTTCTATTCCTTAGAAATACCAGGTGCTGTGCTGAGAGGCAACCAGCTTTACCTTTTGGAAATCAGAAAGTTTGACTTCATACTGGCTGCAGTGGACTTCTAGGGATAGCTCTGTAAACCACCCCAGTAAAGCTGATTTTAATTGGAAATGTGCACAGAACAAATAAAAGGGGAAATATTTCACATTGGAATATTTCTGACAACTGCAACTTTAAGAAGAAAGTTGACAGGAAGAGCTGCTTTCATCATTAAAGAAGTGCATGGTACAAGCTGCCCTGCCTTAATCACAGCTGTCATGAGAAAGGGAAATAGATTTTTAGAGTCCAGATAGGATTTCTCCTTGGAAAAGTCAGGAGTGATTGATGTAAGACACAAGTAAAAAGCTTCTCACTAAACGTGTGTTGTCTACACTTTTGAGTCCTGCCTCCCCCCACCCGATATGGTGTTGTCATGATTTTAACAAGTCACAGGAAGAGTTAAGTCTGTGCTTTCTGAATAAATTAGTAGAGTCACAAAATGACACTTCCCTGACCTTTGCAAAAGGTGGAGAGTATAACGGTAAGACATACAGGGCTGTTAAACAATGTTGGAGTTTTTTTAACCACTCTGACAAAAGGTGCAAGCTCTATAAAACAGTTTCCTAATGCACTTCAGCAAGAGAGCTAACTGACTGTCATAAGATGACATGCGTAACACAGAGATCTTGCTACACATTTTGATGCAAAGGAACACCCTGTTAGTTGAAAATCATTGCTAACTGGATTCAGATGTTAGAGATGAAGTACATGGAGCACTGTACATTTGGTAAAGCTTAAAGATGCTTAAAAAAAATATCGTAAATCTTTAGCTGTGGCCTTTTATCAGCTCTTAATTTGTCATGGTATTTTAATTACTTTCAGTGTAAAAATCTTAATCCATATGTTAGGGGAGACCATGCTTCTTTCTCGCTCCTCTTAAAACACAGTTTTAAAAAATTAGCAGCCCTGTGTGCACACGGATGTTTTAAAAGCTTGCAATGCACCATTTCTGAGCTCTCCTAGCCCCATGTAATGAACACATTCAGATAGTTGGACCCATGCTGACTCTGGAAGTTAAAAATTCAAACCTGAAAACTGACATAAATCTGTTTGGACAACTCCAGTTTGGGTGGAACCCGATTTTCAGAGGGCTTGTGCTCAGCAGTGCTGTAAGAAGTTGCGTTTTAATTGTTTCAAGAGTGGTATCAAAAAAGCGTACAGTTTATGGCTCTTGAAAATAAAGAGCCTTTATGTGGTGAGAGGTTGCTTACTTTATTTCTTTTTCTTTTTTTTTGTGTGATTGTTGCCCTTTTTATCACCTTATTTTCAGGACTTACATGTGTGACTGCTGAGACACACAAAATATGATCAAATTGGTACATGAGGCTAAGGGAAGCAATAAGGTATTCTCAGTACTGCATGACTGCAGTTAAGTCATTTTGAAATCAATAATCCCCTCGCAATTCACTGTGCCACTTGACTGGACATACAGATGCAGATGCCCTTGTAAATGAGTTTACATCGCACTGTGCTTGTAGCCATATAATCTTTCTTCCCTTCTCAAGTCAGTCCCATTTTTCCTTGCTTGCGTTATGCATATGAAACTCAAATTAAGATTGCATGTAAAGTTGACTAGCTATTCCAGGTTATTTATTGGAAATGAAACTATATAAGCATACAATATATGGTTTGCTTAAAATTGATTTCCCTAACTTTTCCATAGTCCTAGGTAAATACAATTACTATACAGCAGCAAATTGCATTGCAAGGGAAAAGAAACAGAACAAAAAGACATATCAATAGATAATTTTCAGCTAGTTTATAGGGGATCTCAATCTGATAATAAAGAGGATAATTCATTAAATAGAAAAACTAGGTGCAAGACACTAAATTATAATTGTCATTGGTTACAATAAGCAAAGGTTTTAAGATGAAGACCATGTTTATTTTGAATGTGATCTCAACATTGTTTGGACATGAGCTTAGACTGAAATATGGGAGGTGGGTAATCTCTGGAGAATGCCTTGGGTGGTTTTTGTTGTCACCTTGCATTGTTCCAGCCATGCTCTTTCCTCCACCTATCTCTACCCCACCTACCCAGGTGGTGACATCAGGGCACTTTATATTAGCCAGAAAGAAATCTGTAATATCTTAGATTCATCAGTTCCAGAGTCACAGGCTGCAAGGGAAGTGGTTCTATACAGAGGCTAAGGTTCTGCTGTGCTATAGCAGCTTCGCCCTGAGCTCTACTCACCCTTTGGCCTGGGAAGTAGGAGTATGAAACATGAGTATAAAGAATGGCGTGGTTTAGCAAGCTTCCTAAGCTGTTCTATAAGGCTATGATATCACCATTATCATCATCATTAGGGTGCAATATAATGCCATGAAGGATTCAGGGTCCTGACAAACCAGGCATGATCTAGCTTGTCCCAGAAGTCTCTATGACTGGTTTTGGCTACCATAAGCTGCATTTTTCAAGTTCTTCCCTTTTATAAGGAAATGCAGCTAAAGTAGATGGACTGTAGCATAGGAGATTTATCTCTGAGACCTTGGGTTCTTGCACTGAAGTCTTAGAACTTGCCTTTTGCTGAGAGCTTTTAGGAAATGGCATACGGAGTTGGGCATGTGAAATGGTCTTTTCCAACAGCCAGTGCAGGCTGCTTTAAAGAAGAAAGCACAACCCAGTAAAATGCCTTCCTTAGTCTCAATACAGACTGGTTTCTATTCTGAATCATGCTCTACTATATGCATATTACTTTTATGTGTATATACACATATGTATGTGTGCATATATGTCTTTAAAATGTATATGCACATGCACGTGGAATAATAACTCTTGGTGTATTTGTTCACCCTGAAAATGTCTAGCTTTTTTTGAATCCTGCCCAGCCCATGGGCTACAGTGACTTTGTGGTAATCAATTGGCAATGAGTATGTTGTATTCACAACCTATCATTTTTTCTGAATGTTCCCCTGGTTCTTTATCAATGTTAGGAATTATATCCTTATTGTTAGACTGGGACAATCTTCATATGATACTCATAGGAACCAAGCTGTAGAGAGGTCAGATAACCAGCACAGATTGAAAAAGGAATAGATGGGAAAAATGAGCATGACTCATCATAGTTGCTAACCTACTCTAAGCAGGATAAAACTTATTAAATAGGCTTCCCTTGAGCCCATCTATGCCAAAATGGCAGAAACACTGAGTTTCCACATTTACTTTAGGTAGCACAACATAACCGCTCTGCTTCAAGGCTACAGAAAGAACAGACTAAAAAAGGGCTCTGCATTTGCTTGTGTGAATGACCCAAAACATGGCAGTGGGCGTCCTCAGCCAAAGAAGTATGTGTTTTATTGTTAAATACTATTTTCCATTTTCTGTAGAAACAATAGACTCTTATTATTGTAAGTTGGCATGACAGTGTGTGAAAAATCAGATGCTGCTTCATGCAGACTGAGAAAGTCACACACGTTTTCACTGTCTAAATCTTTCATAAGAACTGCAGTCTGGAGAGGATCTACCAAACGTCTTGTTTTCCTTTTCCTTAAAAATACCTCTTTCATTATTTATTTGATCAAAGACAAATGGAATGAGATCTACTGTTTTACTCAACCTGCAGAGATTTACATGCTCACCTCATAGTCTATCACTAAATCCCCCACTGCTGAGTAGGGATATCTTCATGTTGCTTAGAAAAAACATCCCTAGTCATCACCTAAAATCCTATTATTCAATCCTAAAGCTTGAACAATCATTTGTTTTTAGCTGGCATACACTGATAAAAAAATACTGGCCCTCCTGTAACTTGTTCTAGGTAGCTGTTATGGCCAATCTAAGATTTGTGTTAAGTCTGGTTGCATGGTCACTGCTGAGTCTGGCACAGTGCGAGAACTCCCACATTCCATGGCAAATTTGAAAGAAAGAACAAAGAAGAACCAGAACTCCTCCATTCCAATAAGAAAAAACTGAAGCAGACCTAGGGAGAAAAATCCAATTTCCTGCCTGTATTTCAGCATTCTGGAATTTGCATCTTCCTCTCTCAGCCATTTGCCCAGAAATGTGCCAAAATTCTTTTACCTGCATGAGCGTGCACATGCATCCTTCTCCCTTCTTCTGATTTTCTTTCCTTCCATCTGCTTTTTTCTTTCTTTTTTTCTCCCTAATCAAAATTAACAAAAGAGACCTGAAAGAATTTCTAGCCAAAACATTTTCAAATCACTCTTGTTTCAATGAAATTACTTTGCTCTGACAATAAAATGTCTTTTTTGGATGCAAGTATTTTCTGTTAACATGTCCCTATCAACTCCAGTAAAAGATATAATGATGAGAAACTCAAAGTGAAACAGAAAATTTAAATAGCATCATAATCGGTGTCCTCTTAGATAAAACCTATCCCAGCTGTCACATACCTGAAACTTTCAGCTAGTGTTTTGGTACTGAAATACTACAAAGCAATGATTTTTTAACTTTGTTTCTGCTGCCTACTAAAGATGTACATGATAGTGGTTTATTTTACTCTTCAGAGAGTTTAAAATCTATGTATATATCTCTGCTAGTGCATATGTGTCTGTATATACGACTGAAATGAACAGATTTGCTTGACTTTATGAACTAGATGCCAGACCACATCTGAAGAACTGCTGAGCTTGCATAGTGTAGTACCACACTCCTCCTTCCATTCTCTCTCAGTTTCTCTCTTAGTGCTGATAGTTCTGGCCCTTCGACATTTTTAACCATTTCATGGTTAGAAGTTCAGAGAACAAAACAGATTTTATGTGTCAGTTGCATGTGCTTTACTTACTGGACTCCGAAGCAGAGCTGTGTACCTTTCTTGACTGAGTTGTACAAGTTACATCATACAGTCAACATCTCAGAAATATTCAGATTGAGACTCAGGTCTGCAAAAGTTCTCAGCCTTGGGAAATAGAGACGTTTGAAAAATCTGGTTACAGACAAAGCCAAAACAGAAGTTTTTGGATGCTTAGCATGCTAAGAGAGAACTTATCCTTTTATAAGTGCTTAAATGAGTCTGTAAAATATGGTCTTAACTCTGTGTGTTGGGAAATTTTAATTATGACCCTACACTACACTTTGCCTACACCTTAGACACTTTTCTGCTATCACTGGCATTTCTATAGAATCATAGAATAGTTAGGGTTGGAAAGGACCTTAAGATCATCTACTTCCAACCCCCCTGCCATAAACAGGGACATCTCACACTAAACCATGCCACCCAAGGCTTCGTCCAACCTGGCCTTGAACACTGCCAGGGATGGAGCACTCACAACCTCCCTGGGCAACCCATTCCAGCCCCTAACCACCCTAACAGGAAAGAATTTCATCCTTATATCCAATCTAAACCTCTCCTGTTTAAGTTTGAACCAGATACCCCTTGTCCTGTCACTACAATCCCTAATGAAGAGCCCCTCCCCAGCATCCCTATCAGTTAGTGTTAGAATTTAGTTACCATGATTAAAATCTTTTATTTTGGAGGTATTTTTCCTGATATCTCACATAGGCAGTAAAAGTCATGGCTTTTCCAGATTTGCACAGTACTTACAGTCAGTCTCTACCCTACTAGTCTGAGACAGCATTGTGATTTGCTGAGCATGTCATCTGGCAACCCTCGTTGATGTCTTTGCGTGAAGCTGAGGGAAGAATGTGCTTGTTCAAAGGAAGACTTTGGCTCTGCTAGAAGCAGGCTGTGTGCTAAAGATTTGTTACTCTATAACAAAAGGGGGCCACCAATTTGCAGACATAGCTCACACTGATGTCAATGAAAGCCTCACATAGAGTTCAAGTGTGCAATGAGGCCCTTTGCCTCTAATTCATCTCAGGACTTGCCTTATTTCAACACACAACTTTGAGCTGTATGAGATTTGGATGGATTTTTAAAGATGTTGGCTACAGATCCATGCTGATGAGAGGTGAGAAAATCCTTACAGTTCCACGGACAAGTCGAAAACCTGCCTGAGCAAACTGCCAGTTCAACTGTTTGTAAAGTGGCCACAGACCAGGGAATTGCTGTGTACAACTGAGTGTCAAATACTCGCCTGGCATGTTTTGGCATCATTTCCTTTGCTTCAGCAGAGGCATGCTGATTTTCATCTGCCGAAGATCTGCTTCTAAAGTGCACATATAAATATTTTGAAGCCCCATCCTCAAAATTCAGGGTTTGGTTATTGGTTTGGGGTTTCTTTATTTTGCAGAGGGGGTTGTCTCTTTTCCCTGGGGTAACAGTTAATTTCACTGCACTGTTCCTGTATTGTTTTTATTTTTCCTGAAGAATATAGACATAGTGAAAATTGTAGGGATGGAGCAAGGAACATTCTGTTAAATTGCAATTTCAGAAAAAAAGCACCACAATTCTGCACTGGGTAGTATAGTACAACTAAAGTTGCATTAAAATTGATGCTTTTGAAACTAAAATAATCATGGTCTTTTCTGCCCTTATATGTGTTCTCTATAGTATTTTTATACTCAGTGTGTTGCAGATTGGCAAACAGTGGTCACAGATTTGTATTGCTGTTAATTCAAATGCAGAAAACTTGAAATGTCCTCAAGAAGGCGTGCATGGCAGAGAGAGGGGGGAAAAGGGTAAGTCAGAGTGCAAGCAGTTCTTGAGATCTTTAGATACCAGAGTAGAACCTACCTTAAACCAAAATCAATGCAAGTGGGTGTATGCCTCTACAATAATACCCTAGATAGGCAGGAAGAAGCAAGCTGTGCATCAGGGGACACTCTACTTATTTGACCAATGATTCTGAGGCACGGTAGGTGGAAAGCTAGAAATTTGTTGTTGCATTTGGTTGGTTTTATTTTGATCATCCTGGAGCAAAGCAGAAAGAGTAAAGGAATCCTGGTCTCACAGAGCTCTTTGAGGGATTTCTGAAGTTGAAGTTTCATACAAAACTGCATTTTCACCAGATACTGGTAGTCATGACCTGGTAATGTTAGATGAGGTGACCAGATCTGAAGAGACATTTATCTGTCAGCTCACATTCAGAGCAGATTCCTCCATAACTGCTCTGACTCTATCCAGTATGGGCACCATGCATGTGGCAGGGCTACTCCACCTAAGTTCAGGGCTGAAGACAGCACAGCCTTTCCACGACAGGGCTCTGGAGACTGCTGCTGTCTCCTTCCTGTTAGCTACTCCTAGAGATCCCCTCAGTTTGATTGTCTAAAATATGCAGTATACTTCTAAGAAAATTTAGGTGTGTGGCTTATAGCATCTGGAAAGTTGAATATTCTCGCCTGTCAATCCAGCACTGCTCCCAAGCACTGCGTTCTCACTCAGGATTGTTAAAGACCAAATCGGTCACCATAATTGAAAACAGTGTCTCAGGCATTCAGGCTGAGCTGAGGGTCTGTTTTCCATGGTAATCACTGCTAAATTAGTTGTGTTGTTACTGAGTGGGAAATAAGGACTAAGGTTTTCAGAGTCTCCAGCATGAAGTTACCAGTCACCGTCCTGCACTGTCATTTTGGTCATGCAATTAAACAGTCTCATGAGAGCATTTTAAAAGAAACTAGAGTGGCATTTACCCAAAACATTTCATACCAATTCTTTTTTATAAGAAGCTGAAGAAAAAAATAAATTTTGGTAAAATATTAGATCAGTGTTTCAGACTGTACTACAATACAGAGAATGAGATGATCTCTGTGGCTAGTATGTCCACCTACATTAAGACTGAGCTTGTTTGAGATGTGCATTAAGACTGAGCTTGTTTGAGATGTACAATGGAGCCTGAAATGAGCACCTATTGGCCTCACAACTTCCAATCTGTATATTTTCAGGATTAATTCTGTTGTGAGCAATTCCATTCCATCTTTAATTTTCCCTGGCGGTTGCAAATGGGATGATCATTCACCTTCTTGACATAAACTGTTATGTTTTTGTGTGTTCTTCAATAGCTGCCATATTAACAGAAATGGATGCATTCTAGCAGGAGGTAGAATCATTCAACCTTGTATGTGTGCTCCTTTTGCTCATACATTATACTACATTCTAATTTTAAGTGATTATCATTAATTTACTAAGAAATTATTTTTCTTATTTCTGACTGAGAGCAGAGATACCATTTCATAAGTGCTGAAACCAGTTAGGCATCCTGAATATTTCTGTGACACAGTTTTGTGTATTTCTAAGTTGCTTTATCAGTTATTAAAGCTCAGCTTGCAGTACTTAACAGTCTTGGCCTTGATCCTATAAGCATGCCTATGCCTTGCTTTCCGCATATAAAGCATTCCCATTGAAATCAATATTCATCCACATTACATTAAGTACACGCATAAGTGTTTGCAGGATTGAGGCTGCCTTTTTTTATTTATTTTTTTTTCTTTTCTGCATTCATACAATTTTCTGTCTGGTGTCTATTGTAGTCTTTTGGGTAAATGAGTCGTTGACTGAATAGGGCTCTTCAGATCTCATTCCTAACTGAATGATACAATTCCTCATATAGCGCCAGGACCCACTCAAGGCTTTTCCATCCTGAAGGCAACATTCACTTACACTTTCCCAGGGCTTCCCCCATGACCAAACTTGAATTCTGTGATAATGAAACAGGATATTCAAGGAGTTCATGCAGGGAGGTGTTGAGGGAGGCCAATAAGGGTGTAGGTGGATGAGGAATCAAAAGGGCCAGGGTAGGTTTTGGAGAGCAGCGTGTATGTATACAAGTGGTCCATGAGGTCTCAGTAGAGCTCTGCATTGCAGAGTGAGGCATAAGAAAGCCATGCAGATTTTGGGAGAGGAAGGGAATACTGCTGTATTCCCTTGGTGGCTGTACATCTTGTCTAATCCTAAATAGGCTGTGCATCATCTATTTGCACAACCAGTTGAAAAAAGCTTCAAGGAAGCTTCTTCCTGTAGGTGTGCAATCAATCCCTCTCATGGCTCTCTGGCTTTTTCTGAGGGAAAGTAAGGATTATTGAGAGACTGAATCTTGGAAAGCTTCAATAAAAGGGATCTATTTTAAATATTAGACCCTTCCAGAACAAATATCTTCCTATTAATATTTTGTATTGGGATCATGATGGTTGACTTAAAAGTTGGATGGAATAGAGGACTTTATGATTTTATTAGATCTTGTTTGTCAGGCCATTTAATCTGTTATTTTTCAAGGGCTTTGATTTTTTAAGAAATATTTTAATGTTAACTCATACAAAACATGGAATTTCTTCATTTTACCAAAAAAAAAAAAAAACTTTTAAAAAAATCAAATTTATTTTCTGTGATTTGTGCTGTTTATATTTCCATCTACCACAATGAAAAATGGACCAATAAGTTTTACTGCTGTTTACAGTCAATTTATATCTTAATTTTTTATGTACCAACATTGGAGTCATCAGCTTACAACTGTGGTAAGCCAGTTTTGTCTCTTATTTAACTTTTTATTGTTGCACTTAAAAGTAAAATCTGAAAGCATTTTTTTTGTTTATGGTGTTAAAATGATGTTCACAAACCTGAAATACTATGGTTTATTTCTACCTGTGACTATTTCTGTAAACCCAGAGTTGTGTCATTTAATGGTTGGTCAGCAACTTGGGACTTTGGTCATCATTCATTATTTTCCCACTTTTTTTTTATAGTGTAGGACTCTTTAGTTAAAGATTGAGTTTGAATCTGGTTCTCCAGTTTATTCAGAACATGAATACGGGTTTTTTATCAGTTATGCCCTACTTCAGCTGTGCACATTTCAGTACCTTGGGATTTAAAAACTGAGGAACTGTGCCTGAAAAGCATGTGCTTTTTCCACCTGTGCCAGGTTTTCTAAAAGAAAGAAATTACATCTCTCTAAAAACTTTGTTTCTCTTAAATCCTAAGCACATATGGCTACAACAAGGCTACTATTTTAGACATGAAGGCATTGATTATATTTGACAGATTTTTGTCTTCTATAATAAGCAACATTCTTCATAATAAGGTATAAAAAACAGGACGTGAATTAACATGACACACCACAGAATATCAGTGGGTACAAACTCAGATTTAAACTTCCAAGCCTTTGGGGGCTATGTTAGTTTTTTTCACCATTAAGTAGTTTCCAGTTTTAATTGCCATTTGTTCTTAGGCAAAACCACAATAGAAGCATACAATGCACTACAGCCCACAGTGGCAGAGGGGTTCCAGCAGCACAGCTGCACTCTCCTCCTTAGAGGGCAGCGGATATTGCAGGCCCTCCTCTATCCTCTGAACTACTGCCATCAACATCTTGCCTTTCTAGAGATTCCCAACAATAGGGTTTGGGGGAGCAGGAATTTCTATTGGTTGAAAGTGGAATTTGGCTTCAATTAAATTAAAAAAAAAGAGAGAGACAGGAGGGGGATATTGGGTTTATGAATTATACACTCTTTAATTTACAGGCTTGTATAATACTTAGGACCACTGAATGCCTGGATTTAGCTCCAGCTCTGAGAATCTCTTTTCCACTCTCATGTAACCACCAGTGCTATTTTAGTTCAAGTGCAAATGTACAGTGTTGGGGCTTTTTTCAGTCTTCCTTGTGGGGGTGAAAAAGAAGGGGGAATGTGGTGAGAAAGTATTCATTTCTCCTGTATAGTGGCCTCCAAATGCATTATAAACTTTTATTGCCTTGGGGAGTGTCACAAAGTCAGATTGATTTGAATTTGCAAAAGAGAGATAAGAACTTCTAAGAGGAAGCTGCGATGGTCAGAGGATTCCATACAGTCACAAGCAACATTCTCTCTGGCCTCAAGAAACCTGTTTTCAGCATAAGTAACTGAATGAAAGCAGATTTCTTGGAAGACTGTTGTAATTTAATGCATGTAAACAAAAGCTTTTATAATAGCCTTGGTCACACTGGGATTTCTGAAAGAATTGCTTCAAACAAATATCAGTTTTTAATTGAGAGGCACCCAAGAGGGTGGATGGTGCAGGCTTTCTTTTTCTTTTATTTTTTTCTTTTAAATATATATTTTTCTTTCCCTTTTACCCCCTGAAGTGGAAAATATTGCAAAGTTCACAGAGCTTCCATTTAAAATTCCTGCCAGACTTTCTAACACTAAAACTGCCTAGGGGAGTATCACAGAATTAGTTGAGGTTGGAAAGAACCTCTAGAGATCATCTACTCCAACCCCTGCTAGGAGCAGGCTCAACCAGAACAGGTTTCTCAAGGCTGTTGTCCAGTCAGGTTTTGAGTGTTTCCAAGGATGGAGATTCCCCAGCATTCATTGGAAACCTGTTCCCGTGTTCAGTCATCCTCACAGTAAACAATATCTTTCTTATGATTAATTGGATTTTCTATATTTTAGTTTGTGTCCATTGATTCTTGTCATTTCACACAGCACTAAGAGTCTGGCTACCCACTCTATATCAGGTATTTATACATGCTCATAAGATTGTCCAAGCATTTTCTTCTTGAGGACAAATGGTCCTAGCCCTCTGGGGTTTTTTTTCAGTCCTAGAACTCTGTTTTCTTCCAGGCCCTTAATAAACTATTTATCCCTTCAGTGAACTTGCTCCAGTAAGCCCATGTCCTCCATACACCAGGGAGCCCAGAACTGGACCCAGCACTCCAGATGACTCACATGTGCTGAGTATCCTCTCTCAGCCTGACATAAACACTCTTCCCACTGCAGCCCAGGAGGATGCATTAGTAGATGTTGAACTTTACTGGCTCCAGTATTGAGACCTGGAGCACACCACTAGTGACTTACCTCCAGCTGGACTTAATGCTGCTGATCATAAACCTTCAAATCCAGCAGTTGAGACCATTTTCAGTCAACCTCACTGCCTACCCCATACTCTTGGAAACAACCTTTAAGATCAAGGAGTACAGCTATTAACCTAACAGTGCCAAGTCTGCCACTAAACCATGTCCCCAAGTGCTTCCACCTATTCATATGTTTTTTGGAGCTACCTGTTCATCCAGCCCCCTGTCACCTTCTATACACAGGCATAGACCACTCCTGAACTTAGAGGGGGTGATCCTTGAAAATCAACCAGCTCTACTTGACTTGTTTCCCTCTAAGACTGTGACCCATAGGATTTTTCAAAATAGGTCTCTAATCAAGCCAAAATCTGTTCTCCTGAGGTCCAGGGCTGTGATCCTGCTTTTCCTTGTTCTATTCTCTCAGGATTCAGCAGTCCATGATCTCATGACCAGTGCAGCCTCCAGCTTTCACAACCCGATTCATTCATATTTGAAAAAAAAAAAGCCAAACCAATTCAAACAGGTATGAACTAGGTATGTTTAGGTGATTCAGAGTAAGACATAATAAATTAAGAAGTTAAATTATTGTCTTATAAAAAACCCCTGTGTTTTTAAAAAACCTCTGTAAGCTTAAGCATCTTATTTTGTATTTCAGCAACACATGTACAATACTGCCCATTCGCTGATCAAATCTCCAAATACTGCCTCAGTTAACAATGATATAACACTGGTTATTTCTTTTGATACAGCAACTTGGACAACATGAGGGTATAATGATGACAGTTTCTTTGCCCACTA
This sequence comes from Agapornis roseicollis, assembly GCA_002631895.1. Taxonomy (NCBI): domain Eukaryota; kingdom Metazoa; phylum Chordata; class Aves; order Psittaciformes; family Psittacidae; genus Agapornis; species Agapornis roseicollis. Next base: position 21,351 of record NDXB01006586.1, on the reverse strand, counting down.
TGACTCAGAAAGTTAAAGAAAATAAACCAGCTCTAACTAGTTCACATGCCATATTCCCAGTACTCCTTCCTCACTTAATTCTCTGAAAAAATCTAACCTAAAAGGGCAAAGTTCTTTGAAAATTACCATGATTATAATATAATAACAGTATAGAATACTAACATGTTGCATAGTGAGATCGAAAGGACATGTCTCTATAGGCAGCCAAATTCCTGTTTGAAAAGTGAATAGTCCTGTATTAGTTATGTGAGAGCTGAATTGCTTTTATAGGATGTAATAAAAAAAGTAATTAATCTAGAAGTTCTGATAACAAAGAAGGTAACTGGGAATAAAGTTTGTTCACTGGATGTTAGCTAAAAACATGAATAATTATTTATTTATATAAATATCTGCCTATATTTCCCTGTTTTAAGTGCTCAGTGAAGATAAAGATTTTGGTGGGCATGGATGGGTGCTTGATCACACTTAAGAAGAATTTCATACACTCAACCCTGACTTCAGCATACTGGTTACAGCTCATAATTATTGCTGACCTCACTGTACAAGTGTCATATACTCAAAGACTATTTACCCTTTATTTATGTATCCTGAAGAGAAGTCTGAGAAAAATCCTAAAGCAAGATGAAGGGGACAGAAACAAATGCCATAATACCCACCTTCTTACTCAAAAGTCTCAACCCATGTCATACCAAGAATCATAGAATAATTAGGGTTGGAAAGAACCTTAAGATCATCTACTTCCAACCCCCTTGCCAGAAGCAGGGACACCTCACACTAAACCATGCCACGCAAGGCTTCGTCCAACCTGGCCTTGAACACTGCCAGGGATGGAGCACGCCTCCCTGGNTTAAGATCATCTACTTCCAACCCCCTTGCCAGAAGCAGGGACACCTCACACTAAACCATGCCACGCAAGGCTTCGTCCAACCTGGCCTTGAACACTGCCAGGGATGGAGCACTCACAGCCTCCCTGGCCAACCCATTCCAGTGCCTCACCACCCTCACAGCAAAGAATTTCTTCCTTAGATCCAATCTAAACCTCTCCTGTTTCAGTTTGAACCCGTTACCTCTTGTCCTGTCACTACAGTCCCTAATGAAGATCTCCTCCCCAGCATCCCTATAGGCCCCCTTCAGATACTGGAAGGCTGCTCTGAGGTCTCCACGCAGCCTTCTCTTCTCCAGGCTGAACAGCCCCAACTTTCTCAGCCTAAACATTGAATTGTGTGGTTGACTTGGCTGCCTGGTTGTTGAAAATGCTGTCTCTTGATTTGCTGTCCTCCTGAAGAGACTTTTATACTCTCTGTTGGAAAGTAATCTGCAGAAATCTGACATAGGGTCCAAATATTAAATTCTTACTTACCATCTAATGACAACATAGTATTTATCTGCTATATAAACCTATATATAGTCTTTATGGATCATTGACATCCCAGTATGTACTGTTGGTTGCTTTTAGTTTCCAAAGATTTTATTCTTGTGGCTTAGGAATGCACAGTCTTATTGCCAGTTCAAGTGGAAAATGTATCTCGAGTAACATTATGTTTCTTGCTTTCTTTAATACAAGGCTGCTTGGATCTCGATAACATCAAAAGTAGTGCAGTAAAAGCATTATAACAAAGCAAATGTTTGAATTTTCAGTCAGAACTAATTAGAAAATAACACCATGGCTACTATTTAATTGTATCTGAAAGCACATGAGTAATATGACTTTGCAGCTTTATCACAGAATACAGTTAATAAACTTCTCTTATTTGGTCATGTTTCCTTGTGCTGTCATACACAGCCTTATCCCACATGCAATGAACTTCCCTGTTAGAAAGTTTATAGAGCCTTGTGATCTGCAAAATTATGAGAGGATAAGTTTGTCTGCTTATCCTGAAATATCTTTCCTTTTTAACAATTTATTAGATAGTTGCTAAATGGTTGCAGCCTGGCTAGTAGTTTTATGGGTTAAACATTTAGTTCCTTTCCAGAGGCCTATTTGGACAAACTGGAAACTGACAATTTCTTGACAGCTTGTTTAAACCAGATGTAGCATCTACATATGTGTTCGCAGACTTGCCAGTGGGTCTGCAGGAGAAAGCATTTTTGAAGTACTATCACCTCAAGGTAATTTAAAAAATTCTCCTCATTTAATTATACCCATTAAAAGTTAGGCAGCTGATCTAAATTAGTCCTGTATACTTTTTCAAACAGCTAGATATCCCACTTGTGTTGGAGGCATAACAACAGGCAGAGGTGCCGTATTCTCTGGAGGTACCTGTGTCTAAATCAGGTTCTATATTTTATATGGAGATAGTCAAGGTGAGCTGCATGTCTGATATTTCTGGGACTGTCCTGGCAGAAGTGAATACTGAACAGCACATATACCTCAAGAAAGCATACAAGCAACAAAACCACTTTCTCTGCAATTTGAAGGGCATTAGTTGTCAGAAACAGTGAACTCCTACCTGCGAGACATACGTGGTTGGCAAAGAGGGGAAGTATTTGGTCTGACACAGTAGGTTCTGCTGTATGTGGTTGCATATATTGGTATTCTCCAGCTCCATCTGCCCTTTTCACAATGAGATTTTGCTAACTTCTCTGCAGCAGCCAAGACATTAGTAATGCTTAAAGGAAATTATTTTAACACTAACTTTTTCCTTGCAGACCATCTAAGGACAACACCTTCTACATATACTTGTATTGATGGGGTCTCAAATCTTCTGCAAAATTATCACTTCATCAAGACTTCTGACACTCAGAAATTGTTTGATCTCTGTCTTTTAGATGGCTAGGAATAGGGATTCCTGTATAGGAAAGAAATGTGAATGAGAGTCTGGAGTCAGATATATGAGTCTTGACTTCCAGAGTCATGCTGGAACCCCAGCCACAGTGTGGGCTTAATCATAATGCCAGCCACAGGGAACCATCAGGCTCCCTTACTGTCCTAATCAAGACACCAAGCAGAGGAGCCTGAGGACTCTGAGGAAGAGAAGCTGAATTGGCTTAGAGCTGAAATATAATGAGCAGGAGACATAGCCTCTGTAATTCTTTTAGCTGAAAACCTCACTGTCTTAGTGAATCAAATTGGAGTATTAGGTTCTATTAAAACTAATTGTCTACAAGATTCGTAGAGTAACATAATATTATTTTAACATTTTTGGCTCTAAGACTGTCCTTATACCTTTAAATATAAAGATTATTTCTTGGAAAAGTGATTAGAATATTAAAACTCTATAAAAGTAGGCATTAGCTGATGATCCTGTCATTATGTTGAGTACCCATGGATTCACCTCAGCACACCTAGTGATTTCACAAAGGCTATTATCTCATGGCTATATCCCCTTCTCCTGAGCTTATTACTTTAAATAAAAAATGTTAATGGTTTCTGAGAAACTCATGATGAGAAATGGAGGATTTCTTACACAAAGAAGCATGCTTTCCAAATTTCAAAGCTTGCATTAAACTTTCCAGCAAATGCCTGAAATTCTCAGTTGGCCAATAATATTGCAAGGTGAATTCAGCCTTCTTTTATGCTGAGGTGCCATTTGGATATACTTTATTATTATTTATTAAATTACACAGCACCACATGTTATGCATAGCAATTAGTTAAGAATGTGCATTAAGCTTTTACATACAGGGAGAAAGGGGTGAAATTGTAAATTCTAATCATAAACAAGGTCAGACTGGATGATCTAAAAGCTCTTTCTGGCCTTAAAATGTAAGGTCACACGTTCATCTCAGTATACTGGTATAGGATGGTATACATGGTATACATGTATAGGTATACATGGGTATAGGAAATGCTGGGCATTTTAAAACCTGAAGAGCAGGCAGAATGACATGTCAGTATTTGGCTGCATTGCACATATGACCCTGTGTTGGGGTAGTGAAGAGAGCTAAATGCTTTTGAGTGATTCAGAAGGCAAAAGCAAAGCAAGAGGCTGTAGTAGGAGACAGTGAGTGTTTGGATAGAGTTAAAGCCTTTGCAACAAAACCTCAGTCTGTGCAGACTGTTAGCACTCATAGCAAAGGCTTTGGGTACCAGGGTAAAAGGGTTTCCAGCAGTAATCTGCCTCTTTTCAACTAGAGATGCTCCAAGACCCTCCTCTCTTGCTCTTCAATTGCTTAGGTTGGTGGAAGTTGAGATTCCTTACTCTCAGATTCCTTTGACTTACATCTTTCTTCTGTTTCCAAATCCTTTCAGGGTTACACATGTAGTCTTTTTTGGCCTCTTTGCACAGGGTACAAGCTACAGGGGACCCATAAGACAATTTGGGAGCATGTTTGGCTTAATGAAAAGCAATGCCAAACATTATCCCAATCCAGACCCATCATGACAGCTGGAAACCAGAGGTGATCAAGGGGGCATGAGTGCTAGTGATACGCTCAGCTACTCCAGGGAATAACCAGGCTTGAAGAAGCCATGCACAAGTTACCTGCCAATCAATTAAAACATATTGAAAGAAGGAGTAATCAGACTGTATTTTTTGCTGGAAGACAGTGAAAGGAGGATAAACTGGTGGAGATGAAGAGACCACACTGCTGACATCACGGCCAGTTCTGACATAATCTGTTGTTAGTCACAACCCAAACAGCAAACAAAAGGCCAAACCAAACCAAACCAATCCACCTGGACATATGGAGAAGACATATCAATGCAATCTTTACAACTACAGAGAAATGCACCATAAAATTTAGGTCACCAGGTGAGCTCATGGGTGCTGAGAAATTGTTATTTCCTAGGGCTAATGAAGGAGAGAAGGTAGACATATTATATTTTGTAGGTGATAAACATATGCAGGCAAACAAGTATATCAGTCAGAGAGGTAGTGGAAAATTGTCACACACTGTGCACTAAGAATGATGCTGGTAAAAGCCTAACTGAGTGAAAGTCAGAGTGGTTCAATGTGCTGGATTTCTTTTGCTGCAAATAAAAATATCTGTAAAAAATGTCCTTCAGAGCTCTTGTCAATGAGAGCTCCTGCTAGAATATGGAGGGACGGTTAGGTTTCACTGAGGAAGGAAGAAATTAATAGCAGTCATTATGCACAAGGATAAACCACCTTAAGATTAAGAAACGTTTCACATACATGAGCTCTTGTTTTTATGTTTCTGAGAAGTTGTCTTTCTCTGAAAAGGGAGGTGAGTACAGCATATCTTCCTGAGCAAGGCAGCCCTTTTCCAGCTGACCATTTTACAAACCTTGTGTGCATCAATTTCTCTCCATATGCCTTGCCAACGTCATCCTGGATATGTGAGAAATATGGATTATGCTGACTAATCTTTTGGCAAATCTCCTCAAATAGAGAATCAATAAATTAATAACATGGAGGGGGAAAAAGAGAGGAAACTTGTCTTAAGCAAACATCTATCTCACCAGCATTTAATAAAACAGTAAGATTTTTAGCACGGTAAGTGCATCCTGCACTTGAGTATGATCTCTCCTCCTGCATGTGTGGGTGGAACAAAGCTGCTCTCTATTTGACACAGATCTGTCTACTCTCAGGACACCATCACAGCACCATAACCTGTAGTTTTTGAACATTCAAGACATGACTACACTAATGCTACTGTAGTTTCCTCCTATGTGTCCTTTTTTATTTCTCCAGCCTTATTTCCCCTCTTTGCATCCAGAGATCTTCTTGTGGCATCATCTGTTTAACCATGCAGTTTGGTACTCCAGCAGGTCTCTCCACAGAGCCTGCTCACAGATTAGGAGCTGGAATGTAGTTTTCCAGTGTTTATGATGAGTTCATCTCATGATCAGTCAGGACAAGAGTCTGGAATAAGGGCAGGTACTTTCACCAGAAATGGCAGGCACTGCAGTGCCAGCACGTGAAAGAGATGGATTTGGGATACTGCTATATACATTTCTCTAATTTTTCTCTAAATTGTTGATTTCTACTGGTACAATTGGGTAGCCAGTCAGTGCAAGTACTGGAGGGTTAGGATGTGAGCAGATATTTGATCTCTCCCTCACTTAGGCAAAATAAAGTAGCTGGACAGCAGCACATGCCAGACTCACTTTGGATTTGTTAGTAAAGGTGGTTTTGACATACAGCTTGTGATCATTACCCACTATAAGCACATTAAAGGCATATCAGCATGGCATAACACTCTACCCTAAAGCAATACTCTAGGCATGTATTACAGAGCTCCAGTGTTAAGATTTACAGTGAAAATCTAGATCCAGGAGGGAGTTAGATTGTAGAGCATTTGCTGCAGTTGGAGTACCAACCTAGAAAGCTGGAGATAGATAGATAGAATGGGACGAAAGTGTTAGAAACATTCAATAAATTCATATGGTTCTTGGGAAGGTATGACATGCACTGATTTTCTGTTCCTGGAAGTTATAACCAAGGGCATAGCTGAGACACTAACAAAGACAAAGTGACAGATGTCGATTAAACACTGATCAGGCACAAGGGGAGAGCAAAAAATCTTTTCACACAAAAGCTCATTGCTTGCATGCCATGTGAAGCGCTAACTGGATCCAGAAACATAATAAATAAATCACAGCTGGGGTAGACATAAGAACATTATTTGTGCACCCTCTCCCCTCAAGCCAGGACAGAATTATTTTTGTCATACTTGTCTGAATGTGGGATATCAAGCCTGAGTCCTGTTCAAACTTCTTTGTGTTCATATTCGGATAGAGAGACAACAGAAGGCTCTGAAAGGTTTCCTGGTGCAGCCTTTTCAATGTCTGTCTGCATCAAAGTTTTTTTAAAACAGTACCAATGAAGTCTGTACCAGTGAGTTGCTAAGAAAATATGCAGACATGTCCTTAAACAGTAAGCATTGCCACAAGAATTTATCACACATTTATGTCTGCCTGTAAGTTTCCCTTCTGAAGGAGAGGGTGTTTTAGGGCTAGAAAAGGGCAGGGAGGTCTGATTACCAGTAAGAAACTGTGTCATGGTTGAACCAGTATTTCAAATACATCCAGACTTCCCTGTAGATGATTAGTTTTGCATTAATATCCATTAACACAAATTTCTGTGTACAGATGATCATCAATAGCTGAAACTCCTGCTGTACCCAGACCCAGAAAGTGTCTGGCAAATCCTTAGGCACTGCAGATAACTGCTGAAATCATTCTCTGCTTAGGTGAGGCAAAGGAGGACACTGCACTTCAGCCAGAAACGTAGACCGGTTCTATAAATTCAAACTCTCTACTTAAATTCCTGCTGGGACTTCACAGAGTAGTTGCTTTCTTTCATGCTAGATTTATTTGAATGGGGTTCTATATCTCAATGCTCATTACATTATATTTTATTTGTTAAAATGAAAACATTTCATTAAAGCCCTTATCAAATAGCTAAGTATGAATCTTGAGAGTGAATAATAGTTATTGCCATGGTTTAAGCCCAGGCTCTAAGTCAGTCATGCAGCCTTCTCGCCCTTCTCCCCACCCCCTCTTTGGCTCGGAGGGGGAGAGGGAGGAGAATCAAAAGAAAGTGACTCCCATGGGTTGAGATAAGAACAGCCCAGTAACTAAGGAATACACAAACCACTGCTGCTACCACCAATAATAATAACGATAAGGGGAACAACAAGGGAAAAGAATACAATATCACCCGTCGATACCCAGCCCGACCAAGCAGTGAACCAGCCCTTCCAGGTAACTCTCAGTTACATCCTGGGCATGATGTGCTGTGGTATGGAATACCTCTTTGGCTAGTTTGGGTCAGGTGTCCTGTCTCTGCTTCCTCCTGGCTTCCCATCCTCCCTGGCAGAGCATGAGACTCACAAAGTCCTTGGTCAGAGTAAACATTTGAGCAGTAACTAAAACCATCGGTGTTATCAGTGCTGTTCTCGGGCTGAAAGTCAAAAACACAGTGGTGCACTGGCTACTGAGAAGGAGAGAAAATGACTGATACTGCTGAACCCAGGACAGTCATTTATTGAATCAGCCTGCGCTGGAGTTAAGAAAGCATGTAGAACTGTAGAACCATAAAATGCGCAGTGCACATGGAATTTCACAGCAAAGTGCTACAAGACATGGCTCAAGTTTACTTCTAAAATAAACAAACAAAGGAAGCGCTCAAGTTGTTCCATTTAAGGACAATACAATTTCAGGGCCAGCTTTTATCCCTTTCCTGGGGAAAAATACTACCTCCTAGATGAAGGGGACGTGAAGCCACAGCTACATCTCCTCTGTAACTATAAGGTGCCAACTTCACTCTGCCAGTTGAACTTGTAAGGCTGAAGGGAGTGGGCTTGTTGACTCCTGGACCTGGTTTGTCCTTGATGGGAGGCAGGGAGGCAATCAGAATCTGCTTCCCCCAGAAGGTGGAATGGAGCTACTGGGGCTTCTGCTTTTGGTACCCCAGAACCTCAAGGCATAATCTCCCTCTGCCCCCAAATAAATTAGATTATTAAAATCATTCTGGAGCTTTAACTTAAACCATAAGTCTATTCTTTCCTCTTTTTAAACTATTTAAAGCCAAAATGCAGATGCAAGAATTCCAAAAGTACTTAAAGATGAGGGATTTTAATTTGGTGTCCTCATTCATGTACCCTGTGATTGTATTTCAGCAGCTAAAGAGAGGGGAACAGATTCTGCTCCCTGCTACCCCACTGTAAATCCATAGAAACTCTACTGATTTCAGTGGTATTTACTGTTGAACTACCCTGGTTTATCTGACAGCAGAGTGTGGCTGACTGTGACTCCATAGATACATGTACTGTTTATATGTTGAGTCTATTGTTGATTAAATACGCACACAAATGGAACACGCCATCAGTCAAAGAAATCACATTTGCTCTGCTGCCAGGATATAAACTAAAATCATGAAAACAAATGCATTCGTCTGATATACTGAATGATAAAATTTCAATAGAAAGCACTGCCCACATTATTTTAATGCGATTAGTGCCTGTGAAAGGCACTGAATCAACAGATTGGAAATGGGTGTCCTCTCTTGAATGATTTAAAACCAGCAAAACTCAGCAGCTGGTATCCTCTGCCCTGTTCTACCAGTTTTTCTTGAGTCTGATATGGAAGATTTCCTCTGACAAACAGGAGTTTTCCTTTACCTTTTTGCTGTTTATGCTGAGGAGCATGACAACAAGAAATCACCTTTAGCTGAAACAGCTTTCTTGAGACACAAATCTTGGCCCATTACATTTTTTATGATCTGGCCTGCTATAGAAGCATCCAGGTGATCTCAAGATGTTTCAGGTCTCAGCTTGGATCAAGAATTGGAAGTCTTTTCAAGTCCTGTTAAAAAAAGGTCTATTACTTAAATACCCAGTTGCCACCAACACAATGAAAGTCTACTTCTTACTGACAAGAGTAACTCTTTTGGATGTCCATAAGCTTTTGGGCTCTCCATATAGCAAACCAATGCTTAAAACATTTTAGAAAAGACTTATCATACAGAATTTATAAATAGATGTAGTTAGGTAGATCCTATCTGCTCTGCCAAAGTCTTATTACTAGAATCCCAGCCTCCTGTGCATCTTTGGTGTCTTGTAACATCCTAGTCTTAGAGATGTTGCTGTAAATTTAAATGAAAATATTCATAATAAAAATGCAAGATGAATAGTCAAATGTCTTTTCAGCTCTGAGCATCCCAGTAACCCATATTTTTCTGAGAACAGTTGAGTACATTGCATTTAGCCATACATTAATAATGACAACCATGTAGCATTTGGATGTAGCACTGATTTAATGTGTGTTTCTTGGCTATTCACAAATGTCTTGATTTTCCATCTTTTTGAGCACTCCTACAAGGCACTGGTATTCATACTCAGCTGAATCTTTACATTTTTGAAAATCTGGTCCTGGTGTGGTTTGGTGCAATGGTCAGCATGGTCCTATGTAAAATTTTGGTGAAAAAAAAAGAAGCAAATATTTCAGATATTTTGTCTTACCTTTCTTTTATTTTTTGAACACAGATTGATGCCTTGATTTTATCAGTTAAGTTTTCTGTTCCTAGTGACGTGTAATATTTATGACTACTTATATTACCCCAGTAAAATTCTCTGGGGAATGAGCTATTCCCAATGCCATTTTTAAAGATGATAAAATCCAATCACAGACTAAGTTTCATACTCTTATTGGCAATGAATGAACACCAGTACAGCTCCACAGTCTTAGTGTGGAGTCTCCTCACGTCTTAGCCAAAATGTTTTGCATAGAGTCAAAATATGTTGCTATTGACTGCATTAATAATAATACAAAGTATAAATGTTATTAGTAAAAAAATAAAAAAAAAGAAAAAGGAAAAGGAAAAGAAAAAGAAAAAGAAAAAGGGAAGGGAAGAAAAACTGCCTGAGATTCACTTCCTTACCTGTGCATTCCCTGGACCACTGGCACACAAAGGTTAATGAAACCTGGAAACAAAGTAGTAAATTATGTCAGTAGTTAGCACATTATCATTTTCTCTCATCTATTCATCTACAGTGCAGAGCAGGTAACTTTAACTATCATTTTCAGCACAAAATAAGAGCCCCAGACCCAAGAGTTCAAGGCATTGTCAAGGAGCTCTTCAGCTTTAGCTCTTAATTAAAGTAAACATAGTTAAAAACATTTCCATTAAAAGAGAAAGCTTTAACCTCTTGTAACACTCTGACCACATTCAAATGAGGATGGAATGCATGCTACCTCATGGAGAGAGCTTGCAGTATAAAATTTTGCCAGTATAAAGGCTGCCAATAAAAAACATTGTAATTTTTCATTGCACTGTGCTTATTCATCATTGGAAAAATACAAGAATGAGATCTTCCATACAAGTTCAGACATATGTCCTTGAGAAGCAAAGAGTGACTTTTCAGTGCAATGCCAATTATCAATGTCCCCACAGGAATGCAGATCCAACAGAGGAACCTACTACCTATATCACTGTCATATTCACCTCAGTGAGTGAACATCATGAATCAGTGTGGCTTGATACTGTGACTTACTTCTTTGGGGCTGTGCTGCATAATCATCAGCATCAGCAGTTCTTCCTTAGGCTTCTGCCCAACTGGATTTGACATGGGAAGAATCTCTTTGATTTTTTAAGATTTTCTTTTTTAATATATACATCACAAAACAAGTTAACACACAACTTGATTGAATATTTTCCTGATTTGTTTTTAAACAATTTATATTTTAAGTTCTAACAGGGATACAGTGAGGGAGTAGGAAAAATGAATAGAGAGGCCTTGATTGCCACAGAATAATAAGCAGAAGAGTGAACAACGATATGCTCTCCTTACACAGCTCTAACATGCCGCTTTGAAAGTATTTGGCTTGTTTCTGGCAAACTTCTTGCCAGACAGGTACTGGTAATTTTGAAAGACTATTGCTTCTTAAGAGCAATAGTTCTAGACAGAAAACCACTGAAAATAATTTATGAGATGAAAACTTAGAGGAACTAAAATTTCAAGGTCTGGCTTGAGTAACATCCTACAGACTTTCTGAAGGGGACTATTCCAGAGAATGATAGTTAGGACTTTTGTAAAACAAATACAATATGGAGAAGCAGAATCAAGAAAAACCCAAACCAACAAAAAAACCCAAACAACAACAAAATCACAATAAAATAACTGTCAGGGAAAACAAACAAGAATCCCAGCAAACACACAAAGAAAACAGAATAACTCCACCTTACCTGAGACAGAGGAGAGAGAGCTCCTGTGTTCCTACAGAGCTCTCTTAAAGTTCTATGATTAGTGTTCAGATAAGGCAAAAAGTATAAAAGAATCTGGAAACTACTTATATTCACTTCATTTGCCTTGCTTTCAACAAGAAAGCAATACAATATCCACCTAATGCTAGTAGGGTGCTAAATATAGGAATGGTAAACAGCTGAAGATATGTCTACTCTTCACTGGTGCTAGGCAACTCAGGGACAGGTTTGCTAGTGTAGTTCAGGGAAACCAGTTTTCCCAAACAGGAATATATCTCCTAACCCTCCAGCAGCAGTAGGGAAGCCTTATACTTCTGGACCAGCATTATAGATGCTTTCCAGTTCTTTGACCACTTGCTCCTGATGGAGCGAGCTTCTGCACATCTATGATGTTGAACAGGCAAAAAGTAATCAGGAAAGGCATATAGAGAATGATTGAAGGGATGTAGTCATGATAAGAGACCGCTATAGATCTTCTGTAGGCCTCAGGATGCTCTATAACTTCAGCTTTTGTGCTAAGGCCAAAAAGAAATGTCAAGGGAAGATGAATTAAAGGAAATGGTCATAGACAAGAACACTGTAGAAGGAATTAACTTTTAACCTCCACAGCTAGAACTGACCACAGACCAAGAGCAGACTGGTTTAGGTAACCACAGGATATAAAACTCAGGTGAAAGGTTAGATCCAGTCTGCCCAAAGGCAGGATGACAAATTAAGTACATCCACTTGTCATAATTAGATAACAATAAGAAGGTTTTACTTCAGATTGATGTTCTTCCTTTAAACCTATGTTCATATTGAGGTTCCCACCTGCAGAAGTGAGGAGATTCTTTTAAATGAAACAAATGAGGCCAGAGCAAAATTTAGATCTAGTATACTGCTGTCAAATCATTTTTCCTAGCAGCTCAAGAAATGCAGCTAAGTTTATAAATGTTACTAGCATTTATTTAAATGCATTTACATTTATTAAATTATATTCTATGTATACTTGTTAACAAAATGCTTGCATTAGACACTTACAAATGAATTCACTGTGTTCTCTGATTAATAGTTTCAGTGTTTTAAAATCAATTCTTTGAAACATTTCAGCTTTTACTTTAGCAGTCCTTTGAACTATTTTGATTCCTAGATTGTGCTGGGATGTTAACAACTCTCTCAAAGCATCTATGTCATTCTTGGGAGATGTTTGCCTAACTCATTCTAGAACTCTCACTGGTGTTCAGTGAACTTCTCTGATCATCAAAGATACTTTCTCCACCTCAGTTGTATCATTGCTTACGTTTCATCTATCCACACTCACACATATTAAATTTTTCTCAATTAAGACAATTTGTGACCACAGTTCATTGAGGTCAATGGAGTCACTTGAACTTACTACAATAGAATCAAGCCCTCAGAGATGAAAACCTCATTTTATACATTTTCACTGCAATGTCATTCCACTTAAAAAAGAATCTTTTCTAAGTGACCATCACAGTCTGTGGGTAGGCAATGATGTTTACCTTAAAATGGATTTTTTTCCCCAATGAGTAGAATCTGGTCATGATAAAATGCAGAATACGGCTGAAGCTGTAACAGCAGTTCTACTGCAAATGAAGAAAATTAACTTACCTTAAAAAACAAAGAGGGAGAAGGAAAAATTATAGGTTTTTCAGATACATTAAAACCTTCATGTAAGCATAAACCAGACCTGAATGTATTTTAATAAATTGCTCAATGAATGACTTCTATCTCTGCGAATTGTTTGGGATTAGGCTGTGATTTTCTCAAATGCATTTGCTTTTACAGCTTTACTGACAATACGTTAGGAAGATGTCCTGATCTGCAGTTCATTTTTGAGCTCTGTTTGCTGGAAATATAATTACATACTACATTTCCTTTGTCTGATTGGGGGAGTGGTGTAACTGCTAGACACAGGTTTCCAATGTGGGTGCTATGATTGGGATTTTAAATTCAGCTGGCGGCAAGTTACTGTGTAATCCAAATCACACTGAAATGCCTTTGAGTACAGCAGCACTGGCTTGTAATCACATGGCTCAGTAGCAACTCAGAACTTGCAACCTTGTTCATAAACATGTTCTGTGAGATGAAAGTACTGAAAGAACAAACACAGCTCTGCAATCCCCAGTTATTGACTTATGTTCTGGACTAATTACCAGATTTTATTTTTACAACTTTCTATTTTTTTATTTATTTTTTTTTAATAAAGAGGATTAGAGTCCCAATCTAAACTCTGCATCCAGGGAAATGGATTTTTAGATCCATGTTAATAATCACCATTATTTTACTTATTAGTAATTAAACATTATATTAATAATGCTATTATCATGGGATCAGAATCCAAGTTGTGAAGAATTTAAAGATATTTATCTTTTATTATTATTTATGTTCCATACTATTTTAATAAGGTTTCCCCTTCACCTTCCTTTACATAATTGCTATATATTTACAACATTAATTCAAAATTAATGGACATTTATTTATAGGAATTAATTTTGTTCCTATATATAGCTGCTAATGAAACATATTGGTAGGTTTGTACTGTGGAACCAATTATTTTCTGCTGTATCTGTAACTAGCGTAACAGACCAGCTTGCAGTTATTTTCCTGAACATAATTGTTACTAGATTTTGTACAACTTTCCTTAAAACTGTATCTGCACATTAGCAGCTTTCAGTGTAGGTAGTTCACCTAAAAACTTTAAAGAAACCATTAGGATTCTCTGCAGACCTCTGAGAAATAAGGTTTGGATGTTTCAACAGTTCACACTGAAGACTGTATATTGAAAATATTCATAGAACTTTCCCAAAAATACACAAATCCAAGACTTCTCAGGGATGGAAGATACAGACAAAAGAAGTATGTTGTTGGGGTTTTTTTTAATTGGTTTGGTAGATCAAGTTTAGCTGACTAATATGAACAATCTCCACTTGTCTCCCTATCAACTCACCTCTCAAATAATTTTGTGGCACTGAAGAGTAAAAGTAATGTTTAAGAAGTCTGATGTGATCAAAAGATGCCAGGACAGAAAGAGAAAATGGCCAAGTATTGTTCATAGGAGAATGTATTATGTAGGTCTATTCAGATCATTATCATCACTTGATTCATAACATTTCACTCTGTAATGCTTAAACTGGAGGAAATTACTCTTCCTTGCTCTCTAAGTAAGCAGCACAATGTTCAGTCACCTCTAGCTCAACTGAAGTGTTTACTTTAGGAAGTTGTCTATTTGCTAGAGTTTCTCTGCATGGAGTTTTCTTTGATAGACACCATAGAGATTTCAGTGGTAGACCTTCTTGAGTTGTGTGAACCTGAGCTACGTCTAGTTAATGGTATCCTCAGAGCTTCAGAGGGTTCTAATCGGTTTATGATGCAGTCAGAAGTCCAGCTTTCAGGTCTCTGCATTACAGTGGATAATCTCCCTATCTATGAATGACATTCAACTTATGTCTCAAACAATAGTGATCAAATCAGAAAATATCCTTTGACAGCTAAGCCATGTGAGAAAAGTCTGGAGTGGATAGTGAGTGAAGTAGAATGTGCTCCTGGCAATAGTCTTATGCCTGGGCATGTGAATTTTAGCAATCTCTATTTTAGCAAACATAAATACCATTGTTCATAAAATTATCATCTTGGTCATAAAATTACCTTCCCCTTTTTAAAATTCAGCTGAAGTATTTGACTCGGTGACCCTTCATGACAGAAATCCCAAAGGCTGATTACATGCTGTGTGAAGTATTATTCTCTCTCTTTTGTTTTACATTTACCTGTCATTAACTCCAAGTGACCCTCCTGTTGTTCTCGTGTTCTGAGACACAGTTAAAAAGATGGATCGGCTAGTTTTTGACTCTACCCTTCTTAATCTTAAATGCTTTAATTAAATCTCTTTTAGTGTTTCTTTTTCACCACTAAATCACTCTAGCTCTTGCAACCTTCATATGCAAATCCTGCTGTATTCCTAACTCTATTTTCTGGACTGCCACAATTTTAAAAGTCTTGTGCTATTCACATCCCAAACTGAATTCTGTATTTCATATCAAGCCCATCTTGTCCACTACTCCAGAAGCAAATATTTTTTATTTGTAGCATGGGATATAAACATTCAGTTTTAATCACTTGATGTATAATCTAAGACTGATTTAATATTCCTTTGCACTGATCACCTCTTCTGTGATAAGATTGTTTGCCAAATCAGGTATGGGCATACTGACTAAGTGAGTATACAAGGAATCAGATATAGCTGGTCTTCATCTTCTTAGGATCTGTATGGTCATTTCTTCTAGAAAGCTGAGCAGGAGCTCGCTTGCTTTGCTGGGGGGTATGGTGTCATGTACGGTGTCTGAGAATTGTTCACTTTCTTTTCCCCTCAGTTTATGATTCTATGATTTGCTACATGGGTGCAGTTGCACCTAAATTTGTTTTCCTTAATCTTCCAGAAATGCTGGGAGAGTTCTCTCTGAGCTCATTGTGATCATTATTTTTCAGATTTAGAATCTATACTTTTGACTAGAGACTACATGGATTTTAAGACTAAGACCAGGTTTTCAAAAGCATTGGAACGCTTCAGAAAGCATATAAACAAGTAGTAAGAGTCAGTTTCAAATTCAAAAAGCCCACACAAATGGACAACTATTATTCACAATTTCTGTTCATATGTAGTTTCATGATAACACAGTTCTGTGGCAAGAATATTTTTTTTAAAGTGTGTAATAAACATTGAAAATATGCCAGTGATGCCTGATACAGGATTTAAAAGTAATTGTTTATGTTATTCTGCTTGCTTGTGGATTTTGTGCTTCAAGCTTTGCATTATGTCTACAGTAAGTGCTTCAGAGCTTACAAAGCAACACACCTGCAATCTTCCTTGCAGAGATCTGATGTGCTTAACTGCATGCCTGTAGCATGTGGAAAACTCTTACCCGTCAGGCAGTGTGTTGCTACCCAAGTAGTGAAAGCCCTCCCATCCCTCGTTACTCAAATGAAGTAAGTGTAGGATAGAGATTCATCCACTGTAGGAGAAAAACTTTCACATCCTGGCAGTTAAAATTAGGAGCACTTTCTGTGCATCAACAGTATATTGTAGGAAACAGTGGGACATTTTCTCTCATGCTCTTCAAACACGCCAAATGTAAACTGTCTGAACCACAACAGTAGTCTTTGTGCATATGAAATGAGCAAGGCAAAGAAAGACCCTATGAAATAGCTGTGGTTAGTGGCTTGCGGGGGGAGCGAGGCAAGAAACTCGCTTTTAATCAATGATGTGATAATCAATGACATATGGAATCATATATTTGCTTGACTCCATTCTTTCCCTGCAGGCCTCAGTTGCTTCCCCATTTTTTTCTCTCCTGCATCCAACCCCTGTGCCCCAGCAGACCAACTGGAAATCTGTCTATTGTTTTTTTAATACATATAGATTTGAAAACCAGACATAAGTCTTCAAAGGAGCCTGCAGTTTAAATGGGGAAGAATTGCTTAAGAGCTGCAGTTTGTTGAGGAGGCTGTGATAAAATGCACATGCTCTTGCTGTGTTTTCCCATGCCAGTCTGACTCAAAGCATGGCCCCATGATGCCACTGGCCAACAGCAGCAGAAAGCTGACTCAGAGAATCATGTCTTATACCTTGTATTTGCATTTTCACAAACTGCAATGTAAGCATTATAAATGAAAATCAGTGTGTTCTTCTGATCCTATGCTCCTTTTTCATCTGTTCACTTTGGATCCATAAAGCCAAGGCTGAACTGGATATCCTTTTAGTGGGATTTGTGTTTACTTCTAGGAACAGCTTTTACATCTCATATTTTGGGTTTTACTAGTGGCACAGATAACACAAGGTATTTGCTCACATGGCTAGCTTAAAGACTTGCATTTAGGCAGAAAATCCTGTGGATCTGTGATTTTGCTGGTCTTTCTTTGGAAGTGAGCAATGAAATATACAGTTATGGCTCTTTTCCTGCTTCACACTTGAGTATCTGGGTTTAGAATCTTCTTGTACCCATGACAGAATTTTGGAGAAACTTCTTTGTAACTGAGATGTATTGTCTGAGTAGTTACAGAGACTCTTAAATTTTTATTTTGAAGTCCAGATTTTCGTAACCAAAGAAAAACAATTCCCTCATATTCCGTATTTTTGTGAAATAGCATTTTCCCCCCAAATATCTTGTTACTATTATTGCCACTGGTCTACAGCTACGTAGCTTGAGGCACATTAAATAAGTCACAGACTGTCTAAAGCAGCTGAGCTGTAAAGAAACTTAGGTAGATACTAGAACCAGAAGTTTTGTATTATTTGAGTATCTGCTGAGTTATTATCTTGAGTTTGTAATGGTGGTTTAGGCAGGGTGACTCAGAGAATAGGCCATGTAGCATGACCTTTGGGGTTCAAGTTTAACCTGCGTTCATCACACCAGGTTGCTAAATGACTTATTCCGTATTCTTGCATCTCTGTAATCACATTTCTCAATCTGTGAAGTAAGGGAATAATGTCCCAAATTTTCATTTTGTGGATGCTAATGCATGTTCTATATATTACTCATTAACTTTCTACAGGCACTGCGCAATGACTTGGTGAGATGAACTCTCCAAGGGAATCATTCTGCAAGCTATGCTGACAATGTTAAAAATCCAAGTGGATATGGAAGGGGTTTTCTTTATTTTGGAAGACTTTTTTCTCTCTTTTTAAAAGGAAGGGAAAGAAGATGAAGCAAAAGGTCTCCTCTTTCCCAGTGTACGTTATCAAAATGTACAGAGCAAAATGAAGTCTGAGATGGCACTGTAAAACTCCTTCCAGTGCTATGATCTATGGTGTGTATACGGTTCCTTCCATATCTGTGGTCTGCTCAGATCTTAATTTATGATAATAACATATTAATACAGTTTACAGACAGTCCAAACAGCTCCTACATACTGCAGCAGCAGAGAATATTATCCAAACTCTGCTGGGAAACTACTATTGTTCTCAGATTTTCTAGCTCTTGTTCATTAGCAATGTCATCTATATTTCCACGCAGCTTATTCCATATTTAACAAGCATTCAGTAGTTTACTAGCTGCAGTTAGGTTTCCTTTGATTGGAGTTCAGTCTATGTGTAAGTAAACTGAGATATTTAATTCAATAATATATTGCAAAATTGTATGTAGACCACAGAAGGTTATACAATATTGAAATTTATTCCAATGTTGTTAACATGCTTAAACTAAAACCCTAACACATACTTGTATAGACTCCTCATGTGTTCATAAAATATGTCAACAGTTTCTGCAAGTCATCAGGCTTTAAGTAATTCAGGGTCTGGATAGTTTTCTTACCAGCGCTCCCTAGGAATTGGGCTGTCTAAGCCAGAGGTGTTAAAGAGCAGAAACCAGATGACAAATAGTCAATAGTCTGTATTCATGAAAGTAGGCAATTATGGAAACATAGAAGGTAAACACTTTGAGAAAAGAGCTGAGCTTTGTTCTGGTCAGATAGCATGAGAATGACTAAGACTTTAACAAATAATAGTTTTTATTTTAATGGTCATATAATAATTCAACTTTTTCTCATAAACACAAGACTTCTCTTACCTGTAATTCAAGCTAATGTTTTCTTGTGAAAACCAAAATAGACACAAACATGTTCAAATAGAGACTATCTTAGTCTTCATATCTTTTTTGTGCCCTTCATAATAAGAGGTTATGAAGTTTTACTTACTGTTGGCCACATAATGGAATATTTAGAGAGGTAATACATTGTTCTAGTGTCTCGCTTCCATAAAGCCAGTAGAAACTGATCTCATTTATTATTACTGCTAAAACTAGAGGTCTGGGACTTGACAGCAACTTGCTGACCTCATTCAGCTTTTCTTTGCTTCTTTCTTTTGTTTCAACTTAAACTTTCCAAGGTATGTGCAGTAGTCTCCAGTTGTAATGTTCATGTGTTTACGTGTGTTTATGCATCTATATAGCACAGATATACTTTTAATCTTTAATAATAAAAAGTGTATGTGATAGCAGCAAGCCAATCTATTGTACATCATTACTACAAATAAGCTCCACTAGAGAGAAAGTGGTTCATAAGTCATGAAAGGCAGAACCTCAAGTGTGTCATAAAGGTAATTTGCCTTTATTTATTATCACTCTGCCCAACAGGCTTTTGATATATTGAATCCTTTAGGGGTTTTATTAAATAACATCCAGTGAGGAACTTAAAGTCTTTAGCATTCTTCTCAGGACACATCATGTCAAGGGTTAAATTGAATTTCAGTATGATGCAGATTGCATGAAGTTTGCATGGAAGTTTTTTGTACTCAGGCAATAGGTCTGATTTTATGGCTTGCTAGCTGGGATATAACTGTTGTGTCTTGGAGTTTACACTAGTTTAAGTAAAGGTGGCTTTTTGGAAAGCAACAGGATCATATTGAAGAAACACGGACACAAGTGAGGAATTGTATTTTTTACTACTTTTTTTTTTTCAACAAACACCCTTTTTCCTGTTCAGCTCTGTGCAACACACGAAAAATAACTCACAACAGTAAATGTGACTGACACTTTGAATAGTAAAATACCAGTTACACTTCTAGGCAAATGAACCTTGCTGTACACAAGCACTGGGCACGAGATAATTAGCATCACAAGCTGTATATATAAAGATTGGACAAGACCTCATAGGGTCAGGACACTATGGTGGAATTATTATCCAAGTTAAAGTAGAATACATGTTTTCAGACTTCTTATAGATACCAAATATCCGAACACACACACACAAATATGATAGCTATTAAAAAAAATAACAAAACACACACACACACAAAGAAAACCCACAAAACAAAGCAAAACAGAAAAAAACTTCCACACATATTAAGTGCCTTTTATGCTGATCACCTAATGTGATGCCCAAATGACACAAATTTATCAATATCTATCTTTAAACAAGTACACAAAAGCTTGCTGAAGCATTTTGGGGGGAAGGTAGAAAGAAGTAATACAAAAATGTCATGATAATGCTCTTTAAAATAACAGTGAAATCTATAGCAAATGACTAGATATTAATTCCTATGGCAAGTGTGTGTCTGTAGAAACTATTGTATTACTACAGTGGCATACACAAATAACCAGCAGGGTTACTGCTGGTCCAACAGTAATAGCTGCTCCTTAGATGGTGTTGTCATCAGGTCATTTTGACAATTTTCTTTATAATATTTTTCTTTACAAATGATGTGTGGCACTTTTTTTTTTTGCCCAAAACTTGTGTTGTGTTTGGTAAGGGGTCATTCTCTTTATCCCTTGAACACATACAATTATACTGCTGAAAATTTCTCAAAATCCCACTGTATACCAAATAGTTAGGGTTGGAAAAGACCTAAAGATCATCCAGTTCCAAGCCCCCTGACATAAGCAGGGACACCTCACACTAAACCATGTCACCCAAGGCTTCGTCCAAACTGGCCTTGAACCCTGCCAGGGATGGAGCACTCACAACCTCCCTGGCCAACCCATTCCAGTGCCTCAGCACCCTCACAGCAAAGAATTTCTCCCTTAGATCCAATCTAAACCTCTCCTGTTTAAGCTTGAACCCGTTCCCCCTTGTCCTGTCATTACAGTCCCTAATGAAGAGCCCCTCCACAGCATCCCTATAGGCCCCCTTCAGATACTGGAAGGCTGCTATGAGGTTTCCACGCAGCCTTCTCCAGGTTAAACAGTCACAACTTTCCCAGCCTGTCTTCATATGGGAGATGCTCCAGTCCCTGATCATCCTTGTGGCCT
>NDXB01006585.1:0-66454 GCA_002631895.1 Agapornis roseicollis | reverse complement strand
CCGGCTTGCGATCATTACTATAAACGATCAAGGCACAAAGATGCGGTGGATAAGCAGAGCAGAACTGCAACCCTGCATGCCCATTGTACTAACATTTTCATGTTCTGTGCCCTGTTGAGTGAAGACTTACACTAGAGAGAGACACACAAAACAAAACGTAATCGATATTTAAATATGCTTTTCTCCTTCACCACCAGAACCTATTTTCTTTTTAATTTCCCCTCAACTGCACGGCATGGATGTCTTCTGAACAGCTGCCTATTTAATGACCCTTTCCCTTCAGTGAAAGCAAAGTTTGTGCTTCCTGCTGTTTAGAGCCAGCCTCATGCAACGAAGAATGCAGCTTTCTTGCATGGTGGTGGGCAAATCATTAGCCTAATTAGATTAGCCTGGAATTAGAGTTTCAAAGCCATAGGGGATGCTGGTTTTAGGAATCCACGAAGGGCTCTTGAGGAAATTGTTTCCGGAAATGTTTTGCGCTAATACAGCCAAAGGAAGTCAGCCTCAGACACTTTTTGCCAAGAAAATCCAGTGAAGAGAAGTCGGCAGGATCCTTTTTCAACTGAAATCTTTTAAATCGATTTTACTTTTTGAATGTAATTTTTGTTCTGAACTGAAAGTCGTTTCACTCTGAATTAAATTGAGAAGCAATTTAGGCAGCCGTGGAGGAAGGGGAGGGAGTAGGAGGTGAAAGATGTAGACGAAAGGAAAACTCACTCTTCTGATGTGATAGTGTCTTTAATCCTACTAGCATTTGAACACCAAAATGCCGGTTATACTTCCAAGCAACTAAACGATGTGCTAATGTCTTTAGATAACCTAGAGGAAAAGCCCAGCAAAATTCTTTAACAAAAGCCACATAAAATCCAAGCTGACTTGAGAGTAAATGAAACCTTAACACCGCACAACCTTTAAAAGTCCAATTAAAATATTAACGTTATCCAGTTATGACAGCTGCAGCAAACAAGAAGCTCATCCAAAAGTATGAAAAGAAAAAGCGTTAAGAAACTGTGGCAGAAGATGCTTTTCTGAGCAATTGCATTCTACATGTTTTGAAAACACAGAGAGCTACATGCTCTTGATGCTTTCAAATTCTGTCTGTTATCTGTTTGCTGAAATAAAATTGAAATGCTACAACCACAGCACTCTGGTCTTACAATTGTATATTGCACTTTGATTTGAAAAGGATTGGGGTCTTGAGTTGTTGTTTTGGGTTTTTTTTACTATTCACCAGGATAAAATACAGTATTTGTGTTATTCAAGAGATTATATTCAGTAATGGTTTCAATATGTGGGGTTTACCCACATATTTCAATTAAAGAAATGAATTATTTCAGTTCACTAAAACAAGTCCAGTCAAGTTGCAGTCTTCTGTGGGAGAAGTTCAAACAGGCAGAAGGAAATATGTGCCAGGAGACAACCTACAAGCTACAGCCTTCTTGAATTTTCTCATTAGGCATTTTGGAAATAGTGCCAACAGGAATTAGCACTGGTCATCACTGTTCAAATCCGTCTGAGGAACAGCTATAACTTTAAAATACAGAAAAGCAAACAAGAATTTCATGGCTGAAATGACTTCATCTTTGAAACCTGTTCCTTTCACGCAAGCACATGCATTCCACTGTGAGATCCACTTCAGGATAGCTGCTCCCACCTTTCATAAAGCACAAAGTGTTTCATAACATAAGCAAATTTAAGCTTTCTACTGTAAAATGGCAAAAGCTGTAAGAAAGGGACAGAAAAGTTAAAGGCCTTTGCTAATATTCTATCTGACCAGCTCTCAGCCAAACTTCTCTGGACCAATATGAGTCCAAATTTGGCGTTGTTTAGCCCTGAATTTGTGGAGAAGATGAACCATCCAGGAACCTGAGGGAATTTCAGTACCAGCAGCAGAACTGTTTCCTGTGACCTCTCTCTAGCTACAGTCAGTTTGTGAAGTCCTGCACATAAAAATCACATATATGAAGAGGCAGGGAATGCTACAATTAATCAGCTCAGAATCAATAAACTACAAATGCAGTGCAAAAGCTCAAAAAGGAAGCCTATGTTTCCAACTTCTGGACCACCTCTCTGCCATCTCAGTTCTCCATGGAGCCCATGGGGCTGGCTAGCTGAGGCCCACTAGGAGCCATTCAGTGCTGAGACATGGCATTAGCTCTGCAAGAATCAGCTTGGGCTTAATAGGTAACAGCATCAGCACATCAGCACAGCATTCAGCTTCAGTACTGAATTAGGTCCTACTGAGATGTCTCTCAACCTACTCCTTAACACTCCCAGTTCTGTGAACAAAACAGTGACAACCAAGGACAGGTCTGGAAAGGTCTTATAGCTCTGGTGTCTGTCATGCCAAAGCAGCAGTGCTGCTTCATGATTTTAACAGGCCTTAGGGATGGGTTCATACACTGCTAATTCAGTTTCTGGTGGCTCTGCCCTGAACCCAGTCAGATTTCTGTTCCCTCTTCACTGCACAGTTAGAACCAAATCAATAATCTGGGCACTATATCCCAGAAGAATACTAGGGAAGACACAGGAATAACCACCACCTCAGGATGTTGGAGTGCCTATTATGTTTCCTATGTTATTAACCATGTTTTCAGTTGCCTGAGATACCCCTGTTGCAACAATCATACTAGACAATGGTGAGCAGAATGCAAATTCCTGTTTCCTGTACCATTTCATTCCATTCAGCTATCTTACAGCAACTGTTGTGTTCATAATTTTCATTAAGGCCAGAAATTATTTAGATATGCAAGTATTTATTTGCTACTTCTGCCTTTTCTCTGCCAAGAGCTTACTGTAATAACTAACATTATAGCATAACTTAGCATAAGCCACAAAAGAGCATAATTAATTCCAACTCACAGTCCTACAAGTAATAGAACATTGGGTAAACATTTAATCCAAAATGAATAAATGTCATGTATATTCAACTAGCATCTCTGAAATTAAACTGCTCCCAGTGATGCCTGCTATCAAAATCCTGGGGCAGCTTTTATGCAAAACTAGAAATTTCAGATGATTTTTGAAAGAAGTTCACTTTCCTCTCTGAAAGAAAGAGGACTTCAAGCATTTTTGTTCAAACATTTTTTTGTAAGTTTATAGAAACTTCACAGAACTTTTACATTGACTTTAGGCTAAATTTTCTGCTTTGCCCCTTTTGTACACAGTGCAGCTGTGATGAAGAAAGAGGTGGAAGGCTGTCTCTTAACGGCATGTGCATTTTCTCAATGCATAGGCTGCTAAGCACAGATTTGATCCCAGAGAAACTCTGAGAATCTATTTAGTTGACTATAATCGGGCTGTGGGGAACAAAGCAACATTTCTGAGGTTTTTATCAGCACATCTGTGTCAGAGACAAGCAAAAACAATACACAGAGGTGGTGCATTAGGAACTGGTCTGTGTGAATGAAGATTTTGTAGTTGATTAAGAATCACCTATGTGATGCAATGCTGTTCCAAGAATACGGAACCTGGCTAAATGGTTTCTTGAAAACTAAACCCAATGTTTGTAATGTAATTAAACCCACTAGCTCACAAATAATTTCTCAGCTAAAGTTTGCAAAATAAATCATCTTATTCTATATTATTCTACAATTGCTGATTAGCACTGATCAGGGCAGCTTCTTGGTTAAATCAGACTTTTTCTTGTAGCTGATTAAGATTATTCCATCTATTTAATTAAAATTCACATTCATCTTATAGCAAGACACGCAACCGGCTTAAAGCATTTCCTGACAATGCATACCAGATTCCAGCAGTATTCTAGATCTTAACCAATATTTCCAGGCATTAAACAGTGTTTGCATGATTATTTAAACAACAGCTGCCAATACATTTCAAGCTTTGCAAGCATTTTTTTTTTTTTTCACTTATTAGTTACTTTATTTATGGATACATTTTTGTGGACACATTAGATTTTTTTTTATTTTGCTCTCCCTGCAGCCTTCTCCCTCCCCAAAAAATATGGACTAACTTCCAAGTGAGAAGGAACTTTTTACAAAGAGCACTAAAAGACTTTTAGCTTATGGAAACTTGTTATCCAAAGTTTTTATTGCAAAGGCCATTTTTGCTGCTTTTATATACATATGTTATTTGACTTCAGAGATATAAAATAAGAGCAAAAATATTCTTGAATAACAGCAAGTTATGAAAAAACATCTCTAGCTAAACTTCTGCAGGCCTCATCTATAAATATGAGGCCAATCTAGGTAAGTTTATCAATATTTTCCAAAATAAAGTTAAGGTACTTTAGTCTTACAATTGAGTTTCAGGTGTAGCAATTGATGGCTTCCTCTGCTCTTGCCATGTCAGAACTTCAATACTACAGTAGAGATTAAAAGTAGATTATGTAATATCATTGTCTCTTTAATCAATAAAGACAGCTGCTAGAGTTTCATCATCATTGCTTACAAAGGACATAAACCCTCCTATTTCATGCACACTGACTGGAGCTCAACAGTATTGACCAGTTCAATAGTATATTAAACCAAGTGCCTTTTTAAAAAAGATATTATTATGACTTATTTTTAATTTTCTTAAAATGAGTACAATACTATTATTTCAAAAAAAAATACAGTTTGGAAAAAGCAGGGTTTATGTCTAAGCATTGAATTTTAGGAAGATCTTGTCTTTTTAGACTAACTTTATCCTTTTAAATGAAAACCAGTTTATTTCATTACACAGAGACAGGTCACATCTAGCCACAGAGGTTCACATAGACTCTGCTTTTAGAATGACCTTGACAAAGGCTATGAGGATGTTGTCTTTCCCCTTAAGCCCCTTTACCTATGGCATTGGTTGGCACCACGTCTTCCCAGAAACCTGGGACCTTGTTCATGGTGGATGTTTTCTTGTTTTATTGCTGGAAGTAAATGTGCTTTTGAGGAATTACTTAGCTGAAAACCCCTTCTTTTTCTTTATTGGTTTTCCTAGTCAATCACTGTACCATGCACAAATTGCTAGCACTTGAGGCAGTTGGAGTATATGGCCAAGAATAGAGTGAAAGACTAAAATGCTTCTTTAAGCAGCATCCCATACTTGAAGTCAGTTTTTAAGGGTTGACTCATAGCTGCTGCTCTGACTTCTAAGCACCCTACTAACTAGCAGGAGCCAGGTTAAGTTAATCACCCAGGATTCCTATTTAACAAATGGAGTTTTCAGATCCACAAAAAATTGTATTTTGAATATAAAGCATCTTAATCCTTCAAATAATAAATCCTAAGGACAAGAGTGTCATTTAGCCTGTTCTCAGATGCCTAATTCCATCAGCTCAGCTAGAAACCTCAAAAAAATGTCATCACAGCAACAACATGAGCTCTCTTTAAGTAGACCAGGGAAGTCATAAGAGGAAAATAGACCAGTGGAAAAGTTCAGGGTGCAGATGAGTAAGTGGTGCAGGCCACAGCCCCCATCTCACTTTCAGTCCATTCGCTAGATGATTCTTAAAGAAGGCCAGCAAGAAAAAACACAATGAGGACGAACAAATATTTTGGCTAAATACACAAAAATAGTAACATACTTTGTAACCTAATGGGTAAATTTGTTATCAAGATAAGCCAAAGGAACCCTGTCTGCTACAAAGAAATAACACTACAGATAAATGAGATTTTATTAGATCTTAAACATCATCATAAAATTATAGGAGAGGTTGTGTTATTTCTTGGTGCTGTTCCTTGATGATATTCTTTCCCAATGTTTTTTTTATTTTTCTGCTCTCCAATCTCATTAATCACTCTTATTATCAACTCTTCAATGCTAGGCAAAATTTCTGTACTCTCAGGAGCTCCATCACATCTGCTTCATCACATTCCCTTTCTAGTTGCAGTGGTAATCTAAACTGCCTCTCTGCATTTTCTGCTATCACTCCTTTAGGTTCAAAATAAGTAAAACAGGGAGTAGGGGTGGGGAATAGGTTGTGTGCAATCACCTAGTTATCAGTTCCTCATTTTTAATCTCATGTGACCAGATGGCATCAGGTTTTGAAGCTCTCAGAACTATCCGAATTGCATTTTATAACCATGGTGGTTCTAAGTGTAATAGGAAGGTTCATCTCCAAGCAGGCTTTGTGAGAATCAAAATTTTGCCCATAGGCATATGTTGAAGTAATGAACTTACTTGCAAAACTAACACTTACTACTTTTCTCTGATGCTGTCTCTATTTGTATCCAAGAGCTCAGTATTGTAACACCAATGCTGACTTCTTGGATATAAACTTTACCATTATAATCATTACCATTTAAACTTTATATTGTCTTTACCACTACAAAACAAAATCTGAGAACAAGCTGTTAAGAAAATTCTGAAAAAAAAAAAAAAACAAACCCAAACCCAGATACTTCCTCCCTATTCTCTCAAATAATTTTATCTTCATGATTGTTTATCAGAAGAGTCACAATGTATTCTATGTATCCTGTACATCATGTAGCCCTCAAGGTCTTCACAGTTTTTCTTGCTAAGTCACAGTTTATGTTAGTCATGAAAGTCTAGATAATCTTTCTTTCACCTGTAATCTGGTGCAGTATATAATTGCAAAAGAAGAATAGAATGATGCCCCTGAGAGGAGCAATTCATTTCCTCCTTTCCATCTATCCAGAGGGGAGAGTAATCTTCCAGATGATAGCTGTTTGTGTCCATGTCCTTTAGAAGAAAAAGGAGTAGGGCAAAATCTTCATTCTTCCTCCCTGTGGAGCATTCTCCTTTCTCCCATCCAACGCTCTTGTTTATGTGAACCAAGAAACAGTATCATTTCTTCACTGACTGCATAAAGTTATTTTTAGGTTTTTCTAAAGACAGTTCCATGAAAATAAACACTGCAGCCATATACATACTTCATGTATCTGCTCACTTGGTATCAGTCCTCTTCTGCATCATATTCCATTTTTAGTAAAAAAATCAATATTATGATATCACCCTTGAATTCAATTGCATTTTACTTACTCTCTATGTTTCTACATGACTTTATTAAGTAATTAAGTTGGCTAAGGCTTTTCAAACAAAAAAAAAGGAGTAAATTGTTTTCAGCATAAGTGCACATATCTGATTTTGTTTATCTGGATGTCAGACCAACATTGCCATCATGGGGATAAATTTACTTGTATTTGATTATTACAAGACAATGAGATTAGAGCTGAGAAAGATTGTATTTATGACTCTTTGTCTGCAATATCATTCAAGCTAATATTCTATTTGCCTTTAAACCACACAAAGATCACAGAAAAAAAAGTAATTACCCACTGTATTCCTTATATAGATCAAAGCCTGGATGTTCATTTAGGAATTCATATTTTAAACTGTGTCTACATCAAGACAGGTGATGCATCTTTATTCATCATTGGCCACAAACTGGAGTTTCAGAGAAAGATATAAACCCCTACTAGACAATTATTCACAATATACCTATATGAGAAACTACTGAAAGATTTTGCAGACCCATAATAAATGATTAATGTATGTTCAAAACCAGAAGATAATTTATTTGTTTATCTTTACATACCTTTTTACCCTAATGTAATGAATGTCATAAAAATGCTAAGTTCAAGAAGAAAGCATATTTTGCTCTTTATTTCATATTTGGCAACGAGTTTAATATTTTAATTATATGTTGTGTAAAGGATTATAAATGGGTTTAACATTTTTATTAGTAAGCCTTGTATTTGTGCATAAAGAAAAGTCTGAAATACCTCCTATATCATTTTTTTATTTCTCTAATATATCTTTCTAATAAGTTCTAATAAGTTTCTGACTGAACAGAATTACTCCTGTCTCTTCACATCATTGTGAAGTTTTTATGTCTCTCTAAGCCCTTTTCAAAACCTGCGTGCCTATTGTGTCTTTGGAAGCATTGTCCCAGAAGAAGAGAGTTTGTAAAGTTCTTTTTCCTAAGAGAATTCACTTCAGCAAATGTGAAATTTTCATCTGAGCTACTGATTTAGTTATTGCTTCTAGTTTCAATTTTCAGAAGAGTATTATCAGTAGCTACTTCTATAAACAGTTCTCCCTCCTTGAACTACCTTACTCAATCATATGTAGTTTGGAGCAAACTTCTACTTCTGTATAATACTCTTGCATCCATCTTTCTGATGGCTGGATAGAGGAATAGAAGCCTTTTCAATAAGTAATAATGTTAGTCTTATTATTAATTGTGAGTGCAGACAAAAATTAATAATCTGTACTTAAATTAAAAAGTCTAAAGAAAGTTTCTGGATTAAGAATAATGGAAATTGGTTAGAATAAATGCCATTATTAAGAGATGTGGGTTTGATTTCCCAGCTGCTGTAAATCAGGATAGTTAAATCAAAACATAATTATCAATGGCCATAAATTATAACACAATCTGAGAACCTAGTAAGACTCAAAGAAGTTTGTGGCAGCTAAAATAGAGTATCCTCTTTCACATGAACACAGACAAAAACCTGACTCTCGTTTCCATGCATTTGGTCATCTGGTATAGGTTAAAGATCTTGGCTGCTGTAAATATATTCAATGATTCCATGTTTTTAAGGTAGTTGAATGGGGAAAGAAGGTAGGTTGAAAAATTTGCTGTTGGAAGGAAATTGTTACTCCATACCACAATAATAGCTGAAACTTTTTAATCTAATAAAGCATGTCCTGCTTTTCCTAGTGAGATGCAAAATGAGGTTGATATCAGACACAGGAAACTGGATACAGATTCCTTTAAAATAGGGGCATATAGAAATGCATACATCCAAGATCATGCAAATACCTGTTCTGTGAAATGATGCTGCAATATTTGTTCTGCTGCATGATGGCTATAACCCTGCATCCACCAGTCTTCATCAGAGCTGTTAAGACTATGTTCCTGACTTTGGGTACCTGCCTGTTTTTTCTGTAGTGTTTATCATGTCATTCTAATCAGAATTGAACAAAAGCTCTCTCTATAACAGTTGCTACCTGTACAGAAACTCCATTTGCCTGCTATGTTAGGGGTCATTGTAATGAAGAACACCTTAAGAGAATTTCTGGTATGTACATGTCACACTTTATAATTCCTTTTTCCATTTTTGATCTGTCATCTGCTGAGGTTCACTGACAGTGGATCCTTATCAGTTTCTTTCTTCTATAGTTATACTAGGCTCTTGGTTTCCTTCCTACATGAAGTGAATGTTCCAGCTCTCCACAGCATGTTCACAGGATGGACACACGATGAAGAGAGTCCTAAGTTAAAGCAGCTCATGCTTCAAGACAATCTTCACTGTTAAGACGAAATTCTGCAATCATAACAGATACAGGTTTACAAGTATATATGGTCAGCTTCGCAGTATCCCTTTTCTTTGGAACTACATAAGAGTAAAGATTATGGCAAGTAAAAAAAAAACCAATCAGTGGAATCTTTAAATACAAGTCTTTGTCAAACAACGTATTATTTTTTGCAAAATGTTTTAAGCACATATGTAATGCTCAGCAAATACATAGGTCTGTTCTACACATATAATACAAATATATAATATAAATATAATATAATGTAATATAATTAATAGAATATAATTAATAGAATATAAATATATACATTATCTATATAGTGTATGTTCCACTGACATATATAGACAAGCCAACTTCCCCACAGATACTCAGCATTCAGGAGGGGAATAATGGATGCAGCTCTGGCTATGCTAAAAGCAAGGTGGGGTTGCATTGAAGTTGTTTCCATTGTCTCCAGTGAAGATAGGCTTTCTTTCAGTATTTTTCATTCATGTTTGTCATCTGTTGGAACAGATTCTCTTCTATTTTCCTGGAATATCAAAATCCCCCATTTAAACCACTTAATAAAAATTAATATTAATGGCAAATAACACATGTAATCTAATTAAATGAATGAAGATGAGACCCAGTAGTGACCCGAATTAAAAAAAAAATTCTATTAATCTATTGTTGATTCTAGCTAATTGTCCATTTCCTAAATGGTAGAAGGATAACAAGGTCAGTACATCTCTCTTGATTAAAACTCTTTTACTTTCTGTAAATAAATATATATCTATTAGTCCATAGAGAGAATGATTCAGTGACTTAGTGCAGATAGCCTTAAAGTGGTTTCAGATCCCTATCACTATGACAAGTAAATTGTTTATATAAAGTGGAACAGCTCTAATGAGCAGCTGAGTATCTCCACCAAGAGATGAAAAGTGCTTTATTTCAGGATAGCAAATAGTCTCATGTCCAGGATGCATTATGGTCATGGAAAAGACCCAAGTTCAAGTCTCCCCTCTAAATCCAAAAGAGGTTTGATGACTTCAGCCCACATTTTGAAGACCTGAGGGAAGTATCCTAATGATCACAGAATCATAGAATAGTTAGGGTTGGAAAGGACCTTAAGATCATCTAGTTCCAACCCCCTGCCATAAGCAGAGACGCCTCACACTAAACCATGCCACCCAAGGCTTCATCTAACCTGGCCTTGAATACCATTAGGGATGGAGCACTCACAACCTCCCTGGCCAACCTATTCCAGCATCTCACCACCATAACGGGAAAGAATTTCTTCCTTATATTCAATCGTAACCTCCCCTGTTTAAGTTTGAACCCGTTACCCCTTGTCCTGTCACTACAGTCCCTAATGAAGAGCCCCTCCCCAGCATCCCTATAGGCCCCCTTCAGATACTGGAAGGATGCTAGGAGATCTCCACACAGCCTTCTCTTCCCCAGGCTGAACAGTCCCAACTCTCCCAGCCTGTCTTCATATGGGAGATGCTCCAGTCCCCTGATCATCCTTGTGGCCCTCCTCTGGACTTGTTCCAACAGCTCCATGTCCTTTTTATGTTGAGAACAATGATCAAGTTGTCAAATACGGTATTCCTCATTTTCAAGCCTTTTCTGAAAAAAAAGTAATTTCATCTAAATATTACTGTCCTTGCTACAAATATGAGCCCTAAATCTGTTTATCTACCCTGGAACAAAATTATTCTTGGTGTCAATATTTTTTCCTCCATGTCACACTCTGTCATGGAAATTCAAAATCTTTAAGTTCTAATCCTAACAAGTTCTAGCCTAATAGCAAAGCAGGTAGATGCATAACATTTTTCAAACTGAAAAATCAGTATTTATCAGGGATAATTGCTATCCATAGTAGCCATGGGTAATGACTGTTTCTCCACAGCTATAGATCTCTCATGTTCATGTCACGTTTACTTGATTATCAAGCTATACAATCTTTCAAGGCCAGACTCTTAGCTGCTGAACTGAGACTAGAGGTTTCTTTTCAGGCTCTGGATTAATAAACCAATTGTATTTTTGCACAAAGAGGTATCTTTCCCAAAAAAGCTACAATAATCCAGGACAGACAGGTATTTTCTCCACGGCAGCTACAGATTTGGTTCCATATTCTGTAATTCAACCTCTATCTCTGAATTTGTCACAGTAACAGCCTGGTTGCAAAGGCCAAGGACAAATACTTGTCTCTGCATTCATGATTTTAGACTGGCAAACTGTGTGTTGTGTGAGAGGCCAGAAACTTTGGATACATGCAGGCTAAATCTTTTTGCACAACAGGATCTTTTGTTGAACCAAATGGCTAAGACTCCCTAAATATAGATAATGTGGTCATTGCTCTATATCTGTGCACTGGATACTAACTATACCTGGATATGTATTTTTCAAATTACCAAGCTGCATTCGATAGTTTGTCCCAAAAATTAGTTTCTAGGAGCACAACCTCTATCAAGTCTGTAGTCTTTCAGCCATAGGTAGCCTAACAGTGACTGCATTTGCCCCTCTTCCATGCACCAGGTTTACTCCAGTATAATTCAATGTGCTTTCTCCTACATTGCAACAAGGTGATGAAATCCGAGTTTGCAGCATGCTGCAGAGATATAAGGCATTTCTATACTTGATTTAGTAGCTGCAAAACTACAGTAAGACAGTGTTTCCATTTGCCTTAAGCTCCTATTTTTCCAAGTACAAATGACAGGACAATGATCTGATTCTGAAATGAATCAGAAATAATTCATTACAGCCACGTTGGTTTAAAATATTAAAAGCTCAAGTGTACTTTGAGTTTTTTGACAATACCAAACTGAGTGGGGAAGCAGATACTTTGGAAAGGGGAGCCACCCTACAGGAAGACATAGATAGGCTGGAAGAAGATGGGGCTAGAAAGAGCCCTGTGGACTTCAGTGAAGACCCATGGTCAGTTTTGGCCCTTGCTATACGTAATAGATGTGGGCAGGCTGGAGTGGGTACCAAGAAGGGTCACAAAGATAAAGGACTGTGAAGCCTGCAGTGTAAGGGAAGGCTGAGGGAAGTAGGTTTGTTCAGCCTTGAGAAAAGAAGTCTCAGGGAGACCTTATCACCACATTCCAGTATTTAAAGGGTGGCTATAAAGAAGGTGGGGAATCCCATTTTATAAGGAGTCACATGGAAAAGACAAGGGGTAATGGGTACAAGATTCAGGTTGGACACAAGAAGAAAATGTTTTACAGTGAGATAAATCAGCCACTGGAATGATAGTGGACTCCCCAGAAATGGACACTTTAAGGATTTGGCTGGACAGGGTGCTGGTACATTTAGTCTAGATCCTGTTTTGCCAGGAAAGGTTAGTCAAATGATTCTTGAGGTTCCTTTCTCAAGGCATTGTATGATTCTATGAAAATTTTAATAAGTAAATTATAATAAGTAAAAGCCAAATCAGCTATATGATTACCTACATACTACTTTGCCATCCTTCTAGGTTTCTGCCTTAGGGCACTGTTTCCATAGTTTTTTTATTGTTGACTCCCAATATATGTTTGTTTGTTTGTTTGTTTGTTTATAAAAGAAATATATGTACCTCTGTACTGATACATTATGCACATTACAAAACACTCATAAAAAAGAAATTAAAAAGAATAAGATAAAGCTGAAATAAAAACATTTAAAGTATTATTTTATATTATTTATTAATAGTAAAAAATGTTTTTTTAATTCCCACATGCCAACAGATTGTCCTGTGCATCACCTGGGGTGCACATACCCCATTTGAAGATCACTGTCTTACACTGAAGTTTTGTCACTGCTATTTCTTTTCCTAAGCAAAGACTATCCCAATGTAATATACAAGTCACTATCAATGACAATGGTTTTATGCACTGATGGTTTAACTGGCAAGAGCATTCAGCAGTTGCAAATATACAACAATAATGTAGCAAGCCCTGCCAGCTCTGTCATTATGGTTTCTATGGCTAATTCTAAATGTCTTATTCATTGCCCAGGACCATGACATTGAGCTATTTTTTCTGCAAAGACATCATATGTCAAAAAATTGCCAACAAAAAACTGCGTATGAGAATGTATATGCCCCTGTTTGGAACACTTGACATGAACTATCTCAAAAAGTTAGAGGACTTAGAAGCATGAAAAGGTAAGAGATCTTATCAATTTCATACTCATAATATGAAACTTGTAAGTAAACTCTTGGTTCCACCAAATTCAAAGTTCCCATCAACTTTTACTAGGTGAACATTCTGCACCAAATACAGATATGAGCAGTTGCCCTAGACACAGCCAAGCAATATTTCAGACATGAACACTGTAAGTTAGATCAATGTATGCTTTTAGAAAGATAAAAAATGTTTTACTTGCTGGAAACAAACTGGGTGGTGGAATGCATTAGGTAACAAGCTGGAAGAAAATCACCTTCATCTTTTGAAATTAAATGAAAATGCACTTAAATGTATTTTAGCTGGCAATCAGAAACTGCCAGTTTGATTACTTTTTTAATATAACTCAGCTGCAAGACGGAAATCCAAATTTTGAGAATTCCATTCAGAAGTCAGCTATTAGCTAAGGAAAAGAGCAAAGTAGCATCAAAAGCTATACCAGTTCCATCAAAAAGGGATAATGTGTACATTAAAGTGAACTGGTAAATGTTCTGCTTGTGGAAAGTCTTTTTGTGAAGAGTTTAACGTCCACAGTTACAGTAGCAAGACACATCCTTTAACTTCTAATGATTCCAGGTGTCTCAGTGAGACTATTTGTATGCTTAGAGATAATTCTTATTTCAGCAAAAACTTGAGAAAATGTTGAAATTAACAGGCATTTACATTCTTCAGTGCTGCTGAATGAAACCACATAACTGCATGTTTGCTTTAGGACATAGGTCAGCACTTTTTATTCATTTTAGTAGTGTTTCTGCTTCAGGGAAGCAGACAAATCTGTCAAATCTCTAAAGCCGATCAACACATTACATGGTGATATGGACACAAGAGGGAATTATGAGAGCACACAGTCTTAAACCATTTGGTAAGTGAGAATGCCCTTTAAATATATGTGTACAAGCAGGGGCCAGAATGAACTAGCATGTGATGGTACTCCAGGCATGTATCTCCAAATATTTTTTTCAGTTGCCTGTGATGAGGAATCAATTAATAGGTAAAATGCAAGAAGGTTTAGAGTCTGTGATACATAATCCTCAGCAGTTCCGGGATGAAAACACTCAGTTTTGAGCCCGACAAATAGCATTTTATAAGCTTCCTATAGAGCTTGCTGGCTCTTAGTCATCATTCCAATTCAGGTTAGCAACCTTAAAATTAAGCCAGAACTCAGCTGATACTCAGGCTGCAGCAAGGTATAAAGAATTGCCAGAAATGTTGCTAATACCCTCATATGCACCTGAAAACACCAAAAGGGGTTGAAATCCATGTGGGAAATTTCACACACTGCTTCAGTTTTATCAGAAGTCACCCATGTAATGCAACACCTGTAAAATACTTTTCAATAGCTCTAAAGAAATCAGCTTGGTTTCTGTCATGTTCTCCAGGTACACTTTGCATCTCCGGGGCTTAAAGGGAAGTTTTCTGGTGATGAAGTTACAAATACATTTGAAGGTACTCCATCCCTGGCACAGTGCTCAAGGTCAGCCTGGAGAGAGCCTTGGGTGATATGGTCTTGTGTGAGGTGTCTCTACCCATGGCAGGGGGATTGGAACTAGATGATCTTAAGGTCCTTTCCAACCCTAACTATTCTATGATTCTATGAGAACAGGGGATATAGCTTAGTAAATATTTTTAAAGTAACTTAGCCAATTTAATTACATACCTCAGGAAGTCAATTGCACAAAGACAATAGAAACAGCAAAACCAGTTTTCACACTGTGGAAGAAACAAATCATCAACCCTTGAATGAAACAAGCCAGTGTCTTGGCTGACTTGAATTACTAAAAGCCATCATTTAGCTGGGAACCTGCCAAATATTCATCATATACACTGGGTGGAAATGCTGGGGAAAAATGAATGCAGAAACATAAGACATGATGGTATGACTCTCTTAAGAAAAGAGATTTTGTGATGTAAGAAGATGACGTTGGGGAGAACTTTGTTACTAAAGCATTGGCAGCTCAACTTTTAATAACCTGGTCAAGGTTTTATGTTACACGCTTTTTATAGATGGAGTTGAAAGAAGTGCAGTAAAATTATTGGCTGGAATGAAAACAATTCACCATCAAAGAAAGTGGTAGTTTAAAGAACAATCCTTCCTTTAAAGGCAAATGATGGTATGACTCTATCTGGGTCATAGAGGTCATATGATATGTATGCAAGATTTGGAGCTTGTGAGGGAAAAGCAGACAAACCATAACTATTTAGGAATCTCTGTGACAGAAACTTCCTGCTCACACTTAGTATGTTTCTCACATCTATAGGCACAGAGGTCAAACACAGTAGAGCCTGGTGACGTGGACAGACCAGGAGATAGCAAGCTCACATGTGTGTGTGCTCTCCAACAACATCTTCCCTCACCAAGACAGAATTCTTTTGATAAATGGTCAGGTATTGGACAGAAATATGTCTGATCATTTTTTAGCTACACATACCCACTATTTATCACCCTGAGATATGGCGTCACACTTGATAAAAAGTAAAACACATCTTTTCATAGATGCTGCATGCTTATGGGCTGAGAATTTCATGGACATCAAGAGAAAAACATAGGTTAACACTGAATGCATCTGAAAATGTTTTCTTAATGGAAAGAAAGTAACAACACAGCAAATAGGCATTTTAATATATTTAATCACTATTTATTGTTTCTATTAATTATTATTTTCTATTACTACTAGTTATTATTTTATATTAATAATTTAAACAGTTTGGGCAGCATCAGCCATTGATAGCAGTTCTACAGTTACGACCAAGGCAGGCAGCTGACTGTTTGTTCTATTCAGCTAAATGGGAATCCTTTTGGGCAGTGAAGTGAAAAGTGTGAAATGCCTACAGCTATGCTAACAATTTCTCTTAGCACCCAGAGGATGGTAGTTACATGCAGCATGTCCTTTAGAAGCAGTTTCTAAGAAAGCACAGAAATTGACTGGAAGTGACAGATGACCAGAGATGAAGGTATCCCACAGAAAACTTGTGCAGTATAAAGGGGAGATATTCCAGTGCATGAGTATGTCTGGGCTACAACTTAGCAACTACAGAAGGTGTAAATCTGTAGATGGAGTTGCAGAATTCAGGTGTATTGTTACATTTAAAATTTGATGTCTAATCTCTCACATATGCATACACAGGTATGTGTAAATCTGAACAGTTACAATCACACAGTTCAAGACTCCTCTGTAATAAATTGCCCAGACTAGAAGAGGAAGGACTGGTCCTTTATCTAAATAGATACATATTTTGTGTAATTCTAAATTTTGTTAATCTACCTTGCTTCTGCACCCAGATTTTCTCCTGTTCATTTTGTCTGACACTGGCACCAAACCAGGCTTCAGTTACTAGCCTTTGGCACAGGATTACTGAAATGGTCCGTTACTGAAATTAGCAATATCCATAAAATGAGAAAGGTACAATGACTGGTTATACACAGTCCTGAGCTAGTGAAAGGGTAGGTTTGGCAGTAGTAAATACAGACTGGTTAAGCCCCAGTGGTATTTCTGATAATTTAGCCTTGTTTTCTACACGCAGCACAGGCCATATTATTTCTGCCAATTGCCTCTATATTTACCCATATCATATATTATCCGATTTTTATTTGAAAGCATTTGGTCATTAAAAAAAAGAAAAAAAAAGAGAGAGACACTTTGATAATTTGTTCCAATACTTTACACCTTAGTTGTTAAAGCCCATACTTAACATCTACTTGGAATTAGTCTCATTCCAGCTTCCAATTCTCATTTGCAAGAATTACACTTTTTTTTTTTTTTCCTTCACAGTCAGAGATTTTTAGCTGTTTGATATTTCAAAGGAAAAATGAAAGGATTGTAGCATCTTTCAGAGTAATCATCTGCCCTGGGTTTAGCAGCGGCAGTCATCTTTTTCTTCTTCATANTTTTTTTTTTTCCTTCACAGTCAGAGATTTTTAGCTGTTTGATATTTCAAAGGAAAAATGAAAGGATTGTAGCATCTTTCAGAGTAATCATCT
The DNA here is from genome assembly GCA_002631895.1 of Agapornis roseicollis. Lineage (NCBI taxonomy): Eukaryota > Metazoa > Chordata > Aves > Psittaciformes > Psittacidae > Agapornis > Agapornis roseicollis. The sequence continues at coordinate 49,108 of NDXB01006585.1, read as the reverse complement.
GCCCTGGGTTTAGCAGCGGCAGTCATCTTTTTCTTCTTCATAGTAACTGGTGCAGCACTATGTTTTTGAGTTTCAGCCTGGGAACAAAACTGGTAACAGGAATGTTTTTAGTTACTGCTCAAATGTTTAGTCTGAGCAAGGACTTTGTGAGCTTCATGCCCTGCTAGGGAGGAGGGGAGGCCGGGAGGAAGCAGGGACAGGACACCTGACTCAAACTGACCAAAGAGTTATTCCATACCATAGCACGTCATGCCCAGGATGTAACTGAGAGTTGCCCAGAAAGGCTAGTGCTCTGGGGGTTGGAGGAAGTACTAGGTCAGTGCTCAGTTGGGGTGGGGTGTCGTGAGTTATCTGTCGGTGATTGGTGAGATGCTGTATTCTTTTCCCTTGTTATTTCCTTCATCTTTATCATTGTTATTATTGGAGGTAGCAGTAGTGATTTGTGTTATCCCTTAGTTACTAAACTGTTCTTATATCAACCTGTGGGAGTTGCATTCTTTTGATTCTCCTCCCCACCCCTCTGGAAGCAGAGGAGGGCAAAAAAGGGGGGTTGAGTGAGTGAACGAGCTGAGTGGCTGGGTTTAAACCACGACATCGTCTCTCCCATTTTGGAAAAACTTCATGGTACATTTTTTCACCATACTTATCCTTAAAGAGACCTACTCATTAGCAGTTTTGGAGGTATTTCTGTACCTGTTAAAAGCACTCATCTGCTTTCCCTGATTAGTTGTTTGAACACTAAAGCACTCTCTCATTTTGAAAAGAAACACACTCAGAATCTCTTCAAGAAAAATCAAGACCTAGTATATTTTCAGCGTTAACAAAGCTTTTTCCAGTCTGTGATGTTTTCATCACTTGTAAATGATATTCACACTGGCTGGGTATGATAAGTGTATATGTGATACCAGAAATATTAAAAAAAAATATATTTAATATTTAAATATTAAATATTTTAATATTTTACAATTTTTTAATATATTTTAATATATTTTTAAAATGGATCATATATGTGATTAAACTTGACTGCTTGTTTCTAACTGTTTGTTAATTGTTCTAATTGTTCACCATTTATTTTATATATCTATTATATAGATAAATGTGCAATTTATTTCACATATCTAAATACGTGAATATATATCTAGATATAGTTATTATATAGATATAGTTCAATTTATTTCATATATCTAGACTAGTTTCTTTCTCTGGGTTAAGTAAAAACAGCTTCTAATCACATTGCTTGCTCAATTAACTGTGAAAACTGTATTGATGTATTCCTCGGAAAGTATGTACACATCCTCAGAAAATATGTACCCTTCCTCTGTCATTTTTTGTGTACTGGTACAGTGAATTCCTGGGTCACTTAATTCTGTGAAGATCGCTGAATTCTTACTAAGATATTTTCCCCTAGTGTCTTTACTGTCCTGCAAAGAATTTGAAGAAAAAGCTAACTTTTGAAAATAGAATGCTAAATACTGCTAATGAGTATGACTATTTAAGAAGTATAGTGAAAATATGTACATAAATAAAGAGAATACTATTTGCAGTTGTTTCATGGGTATGACTCACAAAAGAAATTCTCTTTTGGGTTTGGACTCTTTAATTTAGCAGGGACACTCTGAATTCCATTCTTCCTGTCTTCCCTACAAAGTACTTCAAATCCACTGTAGTCCAGTGATATGTGCAGACTTTCTCAACATGTTCTTTATTTCACCATCCGGGCCATTAATTAAATTCCTGAACAGAAGCATTCCCCAGGCAGATTCATGCAGTACTTCCAACCTTCCAGAATGAGAGCACACCTTTGAAAAATCCGTTTGTTCCCCATTTTATTTCACCTGGACCATATTTCCTTAGTTTTCAAATAAGGATGTCATGCAGGATAGTGACAAAAGTCTTACTGAAGCCAGTATATCACATAACCTGCTTTTCCTCATTTGCTACACTGGTTCTCCTATCAGATGACAAAATTACATTGAATCTCATTATCTGATCTTAATAAACCTACACTGAATACCTTTGTCATCATTGTTATCCCACAGATGCTCACAAAATGGATTATTCTAGCACTTTAATTAATACTGACATTAGGCTGACACACCTATAATTCTCTAAGTCCTTCCCTGGTCCTCTTCAAGTTATGCTGCATTTTTACCTTATCCTTTCAGGATTCAAAGTGATAATCAATACTGATTCCAATGTTTCTCAGGATTTCTTCAGAAATCCAAACTGAGTTTTGCCAGCCCTTGCAACCTGTGGTCACAGAATAGTATCAGATTCATTCAAGATTGTGTGTTGGAAGAAAAAAATTAGGTGAGAGACCAAATTATACTATCCCCTATCTCAAGCAATCACAGGAGTTTCCAACCAAAGTATAATAGATCTGTAGTCTGTGGGTTATTTATGCATTGTGCTGGAAATTGGGTGAAGAATCATGTGATTGATAGGTAAGATGCTCTGCTGTGGTGTTTGAAATAGGCAATATTTCTTATGTCCACCTGCTTGTATTTCTGTGAAGGGAGGCTTAAGTAGGGAGAGTGAAAACTGATCTGACTTACAAGTGATCAGGTAGGTTTGCTGCAGAGGCAGCAGTTCTAGCAAGAAGCTAGGTAGCAAGGTGGGAGCAGTAAGCTCTCTGGATTTGTTAACAACACACATCTCACAATGCCCAAAGAAGGGCAACTGTGGCAGCTTGCTCTGGACTATTACACCTGTTGGCTGCACAGAGCCACTAGATTAGGACCTGTCACTAGTGGTGTCCCCCACAGATTGATTTGGACCCAATATTGTAAGCTATCTCCATGACAGGTTCAAGTGTTCCCTGACTAAATTTGCTGACAGTACCAAACTGAGTGGGGAAGCATATACTCTGGAAGGAAGAGCCACTCTGCAGAAAGACCTGGATGGGCTGAAAGAGTAAGATAACAGGAATACTATGAAGTTCTGCAGGGACAAGCAAAAGCTCATGCACCTGGAAAAACATAATCCAGGACTGCAGTACAGGCTGGGATCTACTTGGGGATCTACTGGGATGTATTTGGGGAGCAGCAGTGTGGAAAGTCACCTGGGGGTCCTGGTGGACAACAAGCTCAAGTATCTTGGCTCAAGCAGGGATATAGAAACTCTTATCCCACTCTACTCAGCTCTTGTCAGGCCACACCTGGAATACTGCAGTCATTTTGGTCCTTGCTATACAAGATAGATGTGGACAGGCTGAAGAGGATCCAGAGAACGTCTGAAAAGATGATCAAAGGAGTGTGAAGCCTGCAGGGTAAGGGAAGGCTGAGGGAAGTGGATTTGTTCAGCCTTGAGAAAAGAAGGCTCAGGGAGACCTTATCATCACATTCCAGTATTTAAAGGGTGGCTACAAAGAAGGTGGGGAATCCCATTCTACAAGGAGTCACATGGAAAAGACAAGGGGTAATGGGTACTAGTTGATCCCAGGGAGATTCCAGTTGGACACTAGAGGAAAATTTTTCACAATGGGGACAATCAGCCACTGGAATAATCTCTCCAAGGAAGTGGTGGATACCCCAGAATTTGACAGTTTTTAAGATTTTGCTGGGACATCTACTCTACACCCTGCTTTGCCAATAAAGGTTGGACCAGATGATCCCTGAGGTCCTTTCCAACATAGTATTCTATGATTCTACAAATCTACAGTTCTATGACTGTATGACTTTGGTTAGCAGTGGATTTGCTAGAAAATCCATATCTTCTGCAAGACTAGTTTAAATGTTAGCTGCATCTACATTTTACCTCACCTCCAAGGTAGGCCAGTTACTGAAAGCTTGGAACACTGCCTATCACTCTTGAAGGACTTCTGGGTTCTACTAATGCTAAAAGCATGAACTCAAGTTTTTATGCTTTTAATTTTTTTCTTTATTCTATGTAAATCATGTATGCCTAGTGTAACAGGGAAGAATTTAGAGACTTGTGCTGAAACATTATCCACCCAAGATTTTTTGAAAAGGCCATGTTCTATATTACATAGAACCTGTTTCTCTTCTTGTGGATGATTTCCTCTTTTATTACATACCAAGTTCTCTATTTCATAGTAATACATAGCAAATGCTAAAATGTTGCCAAGGTCAGATGACAGTATTTAATATTTCCTTTGCTTTGATACATATCACATCATGCAGGGTAACAGGTCATTAAAAGAGTAATTCTCTACTCTTCGTGTAACATGTAACAATAAAGAAGATCTTATTTCACCATTTCTTACATGTGAATAGAAAAATGACACTCAGCATTCGTAATTTCTGTCTGTTTAGGCTGTGAATCATTCCTGCTGTGCAACACTTCAAGGCTGTCAGCAATATCTTTTAGAGGTGTCAAATCTTTTAGAAGTCTTCCTGCAGTATATACTGATTATAAATATGATATGCAGCTGCATGCCATGCATCACATGGTGGGCAGAGTGTATATTCTGCAAAGCAGATTTATTCAGCCATTGTGCAATACTCTGCAATGGAAATCATGTTCAGTGGTGAATTGTTTTCTCCTGGAAACATCTGGATTTACACAGAAACACTAAAATAATAAAATATTTTTTGAAGATTAAAACTTAAGGCAGATAAACCTATTAGATACAACACAAAAGATTTATTTGTCTTATTGTTTCTCCTTCTTTTTCTGACTCATCAGGATACCAGAATGAATAAGGCAGGTACAGCTTTTCAAACTTTTTATACAGCCAGAGAGACAGTAAGCACACAGTCAAGACATACAACATGAAAATAAAACTCTTTCCATTATTGATCCTCCAGTTTTTTAGAATTCAATTGCATTAATAGGGGAAGAGCAACCCCTTACACTAATTCTTTTCCTACTCAGTACATTTGTACCACATGCAATGTGTTGTCGCTCTGGAAAGGAAAGCCATTCTGTTTCTGTATCAGGATCCCAAAGACATGCTGATGCTAGAGGGGGATTTTAGTTCCTTCACAAGTGTCAAGTGCAAATGTTTTCAGGATTCATTCATTCACAGGTCTCCACTTGTGTTCTTAGCATTTTCCTAAGACCTATTCCCATGTGCCCTAGATAAACCAAATGGTACTACTGTGACTTAGTAGCCACTTTGACCTGTGCTAGGAACCTTCCCCTGGTCATTAACATCAGTCAGGTGTAAATTCAAAACAAATATGCTAACTCCAGCAGAACTTTATGAGAAAGCCTGAGCGTGAATCTGAAAGGTCATGCCCACTCCTGCTGAACAGCTATTTCTATCTTCAATACCCAAGAGTGTGTCTGGGAATTTTAGGTCGGTTAAGTAATTTCCAGAGATGCTATCTTGTGTGTCTTCTTCCTAGCATCTGTTCTGAAGAGCATGTAATATGGTCTTTAAAACAAAAATGCTTTCATCACAGGTAATTACATGTTCAGTCAAACCAGTTAAAACTAAATTATTTAATCTATGGGGAGATGCTTGCCCTCTCTTCCCTGTACACCCCTGGACTACTACCTTCTTTCACTCTTCTCCCTCTGTCCTTGATTTTGACATTTATTACAGTCACACAGTCAACTTTATAAAATAGAAATGTAACTCACTTCGAAAGCCCAAACATGCTTGTCGGTTTTCTCATTCGCAATGACCTACACAAGCATATATATGGCATATTCTTCTAGGAATAAAACATTCATTATTATGTGTGCAATAAGAAAAAGTTAACACCTAAAAGCTAATCTACTCCTCCCATGAAAACTTCTGAGTCTGTTTTTCCTTCAGTCTCAATGTTTGTCACTGGATTAGGTAGATTCTGTAACATCAGCAAATGCTGACAAGCAAATTTTTATGCCACCAGTACATAAGAGAGTAAGGGTCTGGCATGAAGAAGGGCAAGAGATCGCAGTGAAATATATAAAGGAAATATTTTCCCAAAGTGAGCTGCACTGAAACTTGTACAGTTAAGCATAAACAAAATAACAAAATGTGAAAAAATAAACAGCTGTATTTTCTCTGTACACAATTCACAGCAGTGAAAGTAACTACTTTCTGCTCAAAGCAGGACTTGCTTATAGTCCTAGCAATGAAAATATTGTGTATTCTCATACTTTTATCTGTATCCACAGTACCAAATTCTATTCTCTTTAGATCACAGCTGAGTAAGCTTTCCCATAATTACAGAATTCTTATATGCATGAACCGAAATGTGATTCTGCATATTTCTCCTTTATTTGATTGAAATTCATGGCTCATATACGCTGATGTTTTTTTCACCTCTATTTTATCCAACCTCCTATACTCTTCACTAGCAGAGAATCATAAAACTACAGAGCAAGGCTGGGCTTCCTTTGAAAACAGGTCTTTCTTTTGATTTCCTTCTGCTCGGGTACTATTACAGCTATGGAAAATTTCACCCAGTGTTTCTGTTTTATACATTTACCACAGTTTTTCTCTCTTCAAAATTTAGTCACCTTTAGAAAACTGCAATTTAGTAAATCTAAACCAACTTATTCCCCAAAGGGTATTAGTCCATTTTTTGTTCATAAAGCCCTATAGCAAACATACTGTAGCACAGTTCTTTATGAAGAGAATTTTCTCTGTATCTAAAACCTGACTTTATTGACAGTTAGACAGTACAAGGTCCACAATGTCTCAAAAAAAGTTACATATTTTCTGGTTTGGTTTAAGGTAAAAGAGAAAAAAATCCTGACCTTGGTATTAAGCCTGGCTAAAATTGCACAGTCTTCTAGATACAACAAATGCTTATCTCTTGTATTAAAAAACAGTTTTTCAATATTCAGGTGTCTGTTATGATTCATGGTGCCAGAGTTGCTTAAAGTAATAGCAAGCTCACTGGGAAATACCAAACTCATTTAAAGTAATAGAAAGCTCAACCTATGGAATGAAAAAGCAAATAAATCAAGGAAGAAATTTAAAAAACAGATTGTAGAAATTACTCATGCAAGCTATGATTCGTATTCATAGCTGACATCCCTCCTAAAGGATTTTATTCAAATAATTGTATGATTATTAAAAGCCTCTGTGATGAAATCAGTTTTCCATCAATTTTTTGTTAACATTCAGAAGTAACATGTTGCTCAGTAAACATTATTTCTGAAAAAGCAAATAGCATCTGACACTAGGATAAGTTAACTTAATATGATCTTTTTACATAATGAAATGGAAGTTTAAGTGCAGCTGCATAGTTGAATGCAGAACAAACTAGCAGAAATGTCACTGTCTTATGTAACACTGGTAAATAAAAATTAAACCTATTATTGCGAGGTTTTATTCTTTTTTATACCTCAAGTAGATAGCAGGTTCTCACTTTGGAACTTGTGAGCAATTGAGTGGTATTAAAAACATTTTTTTGTTAACAGCTAGATGAAGACGTTGAAACTCAGGGACTGAGTATACCTGAGAAAAAAATCACATAACAGTGTGAGGATAACAGCACTAACATATTTTCCTTGGCCAAATTGTTAATAATTTTATATTTCTATTTTATTCTACTTAAATATCTCCACTTTACTTTTTCACTCATAAAAGTACCTCTGACAACTTACTGCTCAAAGTAATTAACTATTTTAAAAGAAAACATACCAAAAGTGGTATCTACTGAGGACAAATCTATTTCACAAAAAACGCTGAATCTAGAAAAATAGTTTTACAGTTTTACAGACAGATGCTAGCTTTTTCTGGAAATACCTGTTCGTTTGTATGGCAAGGTTTTGGTAGCAGAAGAGTTACTATGTTGGCTTCTTTGTAAAGCTGCCAGAAGCTTCCGTGTATATGATAGAGCCAATACCAGCCAGCTCCAGGATGGGACCACTGCTAGGCAAGGCTGAGCCCATCAGCAATAGTGGTAACACCTCTTGGATAATACAGTTAAGGACATGGTGGTGGGAGGAGGAAAGCGCAGTTGCAGCTAGAGAGAGGAGAGAATATGTGATAGAAAGAGCTCTGCAGACACCAAGGCCAGTGCAGAAGGAGGGAGGAGGCGCTCCAGTGCCGGAGCAGAGATTCCCCTGCAGACCATGGTGCAGACCATGGTGAGGCAGCTGTGCCCCTTCAGTCCATGGAGGTCAATGGTGGAGCAGATCTGCACGTGCGGCCCAGGGAGGTCTATGGTAGGTCTATGGTAGAAGAGGTAGATGTGCCTGAAAGAGGCTGTGACCCTGTAAAGAGGAGTCACACCGGAGCACTCTGTTCTGAAAGGCTGCACCCATGGAAGGGACCCACACTGGAGTAGTCTGTTCCTGAAGGGCTGCACCCATGGAAGGGACCCACACTGGACCAGTCTGTTCCTGAAGGGCTGCACCTCATGGAAGGGACCCACCCCGGAGCAGGGGAAGAGTGTGACAAGTCCTCCTCTGAGAAGGTGGGAACGGCAGAGAAAACATATGATGAACTGACCAGGAGTGCTATTTCCTGTGCCACTGGGATGGAGTGAAGATAGAGCAAATCACAAGTTAAGCCTGAGAGGGAGGGGGTAGGGGAAGGTAGTTTAAGGTTTGGGTTTATTTCTCATTATCATACCCTGATTTAATTGGTAATACATTAACCTGATTTCCCCAAGTCAAGTATGTTTTGCACATTACAGTAACTGGCAAGTGGTCTCTCCCTGTCCCTATCTCAACCCACAAGCCTTTCATATTCTTTCTCCTCTATACAGCTGAGGAGGAGAAAATTGCTGTTTTGGTGGGCACCTGGAGTTCAGGCAAGGTAAACCCATCACTGCATCAACGTTCTTTTTGCTAACTGACCCATTTTCCTAGTGTTCCAGCTTTTAATGATGTAAAAAATTACTGTGATGTGAGGACAGCACCAGGATGCCATTTTTTATCATTTCACCTCTAAGGGGAGCTGGTAATAAGTTAGATAAAGAAGATACAATCTTCCTAGGAGCTTTTGTATTCTCTACAGCAGTGATTTCTTTGAGAATCAGTGCATGGTGTTTATATTGGACAACTAGATCAAACACATCCAGCAAGGATGAATCATCTCTGTCATATTCCATAATTTTGTGAAAAATAATAGAAACAACACAGACCTGCTGGCAGAAGTGGAGAACAGGGAGGGGAACCTGAAGAGGAAATAGAAAAAACAAAAACAAAACCTCTTCCTTTTATGCATAAATCCACTTTTGTCACATTATATAATGCTCATGTGATTTGCAATTTGTTGGTGGCATGTGTTACTTATTATGTACCACAAACTAAAACTTTGAACTGGTCATGCTTCTTGTTAAGCAGGTCCCAAAATAAAAATTATATTATTACTTAATTATAATAAAAAATATTGGAAAATATTAAGAAAGGCTCAAACAACAATGAAAGAGCAAATCCACTGTAATTATTTTTAGGTGATAAGCACTTGGTGATTTTGCTGTATAGTTTTTGCATGCAACATAAAAGAAAAAAAATCTCAATTAATTTTAAATATAGTCTCTTCTTCTAAGGAGAAATAAAGTCTGACAAATTTCCTGGGAAAAGCTTATAATCAACAACCCACCTCCTGGACCCATCTTGTTAGTATAGCAAATGCGCATGCATAAAGGACATGAAAATATTACACCAGTTACACCTGCCTAAATACAAGTTTAGACATAAGCAGTGGGAGAAAGCCTCAAACCACTGTAGTTCATTACATTTAACTTAATCTTTGCCTGATTAAAGCATGGATTTATCAGTAAGACAAGAAAGGTGTAAATTCTCTTTTCTGTAACCACACAGAGTTGCCTACAATGGTAAACTGTGACTGTAAGGGTAATGTAGTAAGCTGATACTCAGTAGAATACAAATTCCACCTTTTGGGGGCTGGAAGGAAGCAGCCTTTGAATGAGTGTGTAAGTTTGAATAACTTCATTTTCTGTATTTCAGATTTTTCTGCCTACGGAAGAAAGCAAATAAGTACCTTTCCAACACTGATAAATTTCAATACTTTATTTTTCCCCCTCAAGTAAATAAAATTTACTATGGGAAAATAATTAATAAATATTTTGAAAATCTCATCATTATGAAATGATGAAATGAAAATTCATCATTAAATGTAAAGGATTCCTTCTTATGCCTTTTGTGCTAGAGGGTATGCAGAACTCAACAACTCTTCAGAGATTGTGACATACAAATTACAACTGGATTTTTTCTGTAGTTAGGTGGAAGGCATGCTTAAAATGACTACTAGCATTTGTTCAAAATGACTATTAGCATTTGTTCAAAAAAAAAAAAGAAGAGTAAATATTGTTTAGCACTGTTATCTTACATTTGTTCCTGCCTATGACAAATGAGGTCTTTAAAAATTACTATTCATAGCCATGTGCAGCATTTTCAGTTTTTCTTACTGCTTATTTTCATACTCTGGTTTCCTTTCATGTCTTTCCAGATCAGCAACTGCAATGCAGTTATTTTCATTCGGTGAAAACTTTGCTATGACTGGACATAATGCAGATGGATTAGCTTAAGACATTATCATTTTAGATCTACTGAACAAACTTGAAAGTATTATGTTAATGAGGATCACTTGTAAAAAATTGTCATTGGAAACAGATGTCTGTCATTGCTGGCTAAGACCACTGCTGAAAACACTTAGAATGCAGTTTGATATTACTTAATCCCAACATAAATGTAGGTTGCTGCTGAAGGAGTTGATTTACATCATCCACATAACCCTCATCAGCACATTCAGAGTGCACATGAACATTTGTTTGGTCACTTGATGAATCATAACAGGAAACAGATCCAGCTAAAAATTAATCTTTTAAGCTATTTGTTTATCTTGCTGATTCCAGCTGGATCACTTTCCAGGCCCAGCTCACTTACCTCAACACAAAGATCTGCACAAGATAGGGCAAGGAACAAGTGGCTGCAGGTAGAGAAAAGGGCATTTGATTCAGAGTAAAGGAACCATGAAACAACAGCCTCAGAGAACAACAGTAAGAGGTTGTGCTTCTTTCTTAGGCTGCTGGCTTACAGTTCTCAAAACTGTCACTTTTTAAAGGCAAATTATAATAAAAATATTAGATTTTGTCAAAGGGAACTGTGGAAAAATCATGCTTTTAATAGAAGAGTTCATCTTGACTACCTAATGCATTCAAAATACAATGGCTGTGCTAGATTTTTAAAATGTTATTTTAAAGATATTAATGTGTATAAAATATAAAAAAATCCAGTTTTACATGGAGGTAGATGTACACAGAGAAGAAAACCAATATAAAAATACCCTGTGATCCTGTTGTATCAATAGACAAGAGTAATAATAATATACATATAACATACAATAAATTAGTTTCCAACAGGTATTTTAGACAAGTCTCATAAAACTTACCTGGTAATCTGTAAGTGTGAAGGTAAGCTATGATTTATATGGTTTATCAGAGTGCAGCCTATGGTACCAGCACAGGGAAATCTTCATTTTAACTATTAGCTTTAAACATAGCCATGCTATCTTTAGGTACCAGATTGTAAAATAACATTTACCATAGGAAAATGTTTTACTCTCTTGTGCTACTGCTAAGTAGCCTAAATATGATTGCATTTCTAAAGCCAAAGTAAAATCATGTTTACTGGCCTCCTGTTTTCTGAGCCTCTGAAGGCAAGCATTTTCAGATTTTTCCCTACTGCTCACCAAATTATGGAAAGGGCTTTATGGCAGAGACACTTAAATTAGTTGAACACTTGATTATGTCTGTTTTGCACAGATAACTTACTAACTCAAGTTAATTCAGTTGAACAATAATTAAAATAGATCAAGCACATTTTTATTAGACTTCTCTCTATGTGAGCTGCTTCAGTTCATCCTATTGCAACATTTTACAAATTAGGACAGCCCAAAGGAATCTCAGTTTGTAAAACCTGCATCCTGCTCAACACAAAAGGCCTAATGGGATAATTTTGCAACTGAAAGACTCAAGGTTGCTGCAATTTGAGCAAAGGAATCGTGACTCGATGGTTTGAAGGGGTAGGAAGAAGAAGAAATTGCAAGCATACAGACAAGACTGTGCAATGTTGTGTAAGCAAACTGGCACAAAAAGGTCAATGTTTTTACAGGTAAATTGTGTTAGATAGAGTTTTCAGGAGACAACCTCTTGTATATCATGTCCATAGGTACAACCAGTCAGGCAAAGCTATTGCTAAATATTCTCCCATACATGGAAAATCGCCTGTTCATGGAATTAATAAATATTCTCAGCTGCAGAACTTTGGATGATGGCTGTCTCTCTTGGTCACCTTTTTCATCTTCTTGGAAAGAAGTGTGCAAAGACAGAATGACCACTTCAGTAACAGAGGATATTCTATTAGAATCTATTCTAATGAATTTCATTGAGTAGACCAGGTTGATACATTAAAAAGGGGGAAATCCCTTAAAACTATTTGTGATGAATGGAAACTTCAATAAACAACATGGCAATTGTCTCATATAATTTCATAGTCATTTCAGTGCAAGAGAAAATTTCAAAAACTTTTTACTCATATATCTTGCCAAAGACACAAGTGGTGTAAATACTCATCATCATTTCAAATATTCAGTAAAGAGCCTCACAAAAGCCCTCCTGAACATACTTTTTTTGTATGCAGATAACTCAGTCTGGTTGCAACCTGACTCTATCTCCATTCAGAAAAATTATCTTCTCTTAATTTGGGTATTTTTTTTATGGCTGTTAATGAAGTGTGGCTTAAGCACAGGACTATTAAAATAGCAATTTGTGAGCTTAAAACATTACTACATTTTAGAAATAAAACATAATAAAATAGATTATTTAAAAATTAAAGTTATATATATTTGGAATTCTGTGTAGAAGCAGGGTGATTATGTTTTAATGTGTTTCTTGTTCTCACAAGACCTGTTCTTTAGTTCTTAGTCCTCAAATCAGTTTTGGTTCTGTTGCTGGGCTTTTTGGTTTTTGGGTTCTGATTTGTTTTGTTTTGTTTTTTTTTTTTTTTTGGTTTTTTTTTTTTTTTTTTTTTTTTTTTTTTTTTCTTTTTTTTTTTTTTTTTTTTTTTTTTTTTTTTTCTTTTTTTTTTTTTTTTTTTTTTTTTTTTTTTTTCTTTTTTTTTTTTTTTTTTTTTTTTTTTTTTTTTGTTTGATTGTTTTTCTTATTTTACACATATAGGGATTAAAGAAAATATCTCCATGCAGCCTCTACATCCAGTGTACCCTCTACCTAGCACTGGTACAATTTTTGGATCTAGAATCAATCCCCAATGCCTTAAATAGGCTCCATGCAGGGACTTTGTGGAGCATGGTACCAACACAACTAAAATCTTCAAAAGTTTTGTTTCAGGGCAGCTTTGCTTAAAGATGCTGGACAAAAAATACTGAAACAAGCCATAGACTGTGGTCTTTTACAACTTTGTATTGTTTCAATACTGATAAAAAGACAGCACTTTCCATATCTGATGTGTATAATCCAACAATTTTATAAGACTGAGATCTAAATTCTGTCCTCATTGTACAGGGTTATGCTCATGATGTGTAAGAAAGTCTGACACAAAGAAAAGACTCGTAACTATCTTCTGTGTCTATTACTGCTCATCTATTGAGGAGAAGTGATTTAATTCCTTATGAGTCAAATGTGACCTGTGCAGAACTACTTTTTCTCTGATCACTGGAAGAACAGAATACACTTTGGTTTTCTGATGCCAGTTGTGACTGCACATAAATATGCGGGGGGTGGGGAGGGAGAGGAGGGGAGTAAAATAAATAACTATCAGAAAGAATTATGATATTTTTTACCAAAACTTCCCTGATCAATGGGTCACTTTGATGTTTGAAATAATGTGCATTGAACATAGTAGATCCTACCAACAAAAAAGTAATATATTTCACAATGGCTATCAGGTTTTTGTATGGCAACGTGAACTTTTGCAAAACAGACTGAAAAAAATTATGCAATTTCCTGCACACTCAAACTGGCATGCACAGGATCTCTAACTCAAAAACTTACTCCAGCTAGAGAAGGGTTTGTTGAATTACGATACTGAGCACACATCTCTTAGAATCATAGAATCATAGAGAAGTAAGTGTTGGAAAGGACCTTAAGATCATCAAGTTCCAACCCCCACTGCCATGGGCAGAGACATGCACTAAACCATGTCACCCACAGCTCTGACCAACCCAGCCTTGAACACCATCAGGGATGGAACATTCACAACTCTCTTGAGCAATCCATTCCAGCGCCTCACCATCCTTATCGTAAAGAACTTCTTCCTTATATACAAATCTAAACCTCTCCTCTTTAAGTTTGAACCCGTTACCCCTTGTCCTGTCACTACAGTCCCTAATGAAGAGTCCCTCCCCAGCATCCCTACAGGCCCCCTTCAGATACTGGAAGGATGCTAGGAGGTCTCCACGCAGCCTTGTTTTCTCCAAGATGAACAGCCCCAACTTTCTCAGCCTGTCTTTGTATGGGAGATGCTCCAGTCCCCTGATCATCCTTGTGGCCCTCCTCTGGACTTGTTCCAACAGTTCCATGTCCTTTTTATGTTGAGGACACCAGAACTGCACACAATACTTCAGGTGAGGTCTCAAGAGAGCAGAGTAGAAGGGTAGGATCACCTCCTTGGACCTGCTGGTCATGCTCCTTTTGATGCAGCCCAGGATATGGTTGGCCTTCTGGGCTGCGAGCACACACTGAAGCTGACTTATATTCAGTTTCTCATCAACCAAAACCATCAATTCCTTCTCTGCAGGGCTGTTCTGAGTCTCTTCTCTGCCCAAACTGGAGCTGTGCCTGGGATTGCTCCAACCCACGTGTAGGACCTTGCACTCAGCATAGTTAAACTTCCATGAGGTTTCCATCAGCCCACCTCACAAGCGTGTCAAGGTCCCTCTGGATGGCATTCCTTCCCTCCAGCGGATCCAACAAACCACACATCTTGGTGTCATCGGGAAACTTGCTGAGGGCGCACTCAATCCCACTGTCCACATCAGCGACAAAGATGTTAAACAAGACCAGTCCCAACACTGATCCCTGAGGGACACCACTCATTACTTGTCTCCAGCTGGACATCGAGCCATTGACCACAATTGTTTGTGTGCAGCCATCCAGCCAGTTTTTATCCATCAAATTCACACACTTGAAGACTCAGGAGTATCTTAAATCAGATTTTTTGTTTATTTTTATTATCCTGTGTTCAATCACATTCTTGCAAATAAAATTCTAAAGAAAGAGAATCACGGATTATTTATTTTTACTACTAGAAGTGCAAATTTTATTCTATAATTTTGAAAAGGGAAAGATGGTTTATAGAAAGTCACAGTGAAATTGACAGAAAGCAGATTCATCAGTGCTGTCATAAATCCCACACATAAATGTCTTCTCTAAAAACTTGCGCTCCTTTAATTAAACCTGTCATAAGAAAACAATTTTCAGAAAACAGCAAAGATTAAAAATATTTATTTGTATGACTTATCCTCGTGATCATGTGTGGTTATTTACAATGACAATGGGACTGTTCAGCCCGGAGAAGAGAAGGCTCAGGCTGGATCTTGTCAATATATATCAAGGGAGCTGCAAAAAGGACAGAGCTAGTTTCTTTCAGATGGTACCCAGTGATAAGAAAACAGGCACAGACAGAATCACAGGACACTTATTTTGTACATCAGGATACAGTTTTTTTACTATGAGAGTGACTGCACGCTTGCACAGGTTGTCTAGAAAGGTTGTGGAGTTTCCTCCCTTGCAGATATTGAGTCTGCATTTCAAACACCATGTTTAGTTTTGGCCTTTGCACTACAAGAGGTGCCAAAGCATGTCCAGAGGAGAGCAACAAAGCTTCTGAAGTGTATATAGAGTAAGTCTTCTGAGGAATGGCTGAGGGAATTGGTGTTTTTTTAGCTTGGAGAAGAGAAGGCATCAGGTGAGACCTTTTCACTCTCTTCAGCTGCCTGACAGGAGGCTGTGGTGAAGTGGGGTCAATCTCTTTTCCCAAGTAAAAAGTAATAGAATGAGAGGAAATGGCCTCAAGATGTGCCAGGAGAGGTTTAGATTGTATACTAGGAAAAAAACTATTCAATGAAAGGGTTGTCAAACATTGGAACAGGCTCCCCATGGAAATGGTAGAGTCACCATCCCTGGAGGTATTTAAAAGACATGTAGATATGGTGCTTAGGGACATAGTTTATTGGTGGACTCAATGATATTAAGGGTCTTTTCCAACCTAAATGATTCTATGATTCTATTCAACAGTTGTCTGAACATGATCCAGGGCAACTAGTTTTAGGTAACCCTGCCTGAGCAGTGGGGTTGGACAGAGTGACTTTCAGAGGTTCCTTCCAACGCCAGGCATTCTGCAATTCTGTGATTCTGTGACAACTAGTCCATTACAGAAATAGAATTTTTATTAATTGAATAATAAATATTTATTGCATAATTATGCTTACTATACTTACAGAAACTTTATATTAAAATAATATGAAGAAAGCATGTGGAATCAGCTCAACTAGGAGAAATTAATGACACTGAAAGTCCAAGAGGGCTGCCCACTTTATCGTCCACAGCTTTTTGCCATGAGATCAGGTGAGATCTGTAGAAGCAGAAAAAGGAGCAAAATGCCATTAGATGAGGATGAAGAAGAGAAATCTGAACATGTTTATCAATGAAGCAACTGCCTCTTGCTTTTCTTATTGAAAAGTAAGTTAGAATTGATGCAGAGAACTTTTTATAATTAACATGTAAACTGACGTATTGTTGATAGTTTTTCACACCATTTTTAATTTTGGATGGTTGCCATGTTTGTCAGTTACTTCACCTGTAGATCATTCTCCACATTATTCGTTTCATACTACAATGCTTTTCTATGGTGTCATGGTTTAAGCACAGCCGGTAACTCAGAACCACGCAGCTGCTCGCTCACTACCCCTCTTGCTCCTCCTCCTGCTCCCAGAGGGGTGGGGAGGAGAATCAAAAGAATGTAACTCTCACAGGATAAGAACAGTCCAGTAACTAAGGTATAACACAAATCACTGCTGCTGCCACCAACAATAATAATAATGATAATGGAAATAACAAGGCAAGAGAATACAACTGCTCACCACCTGCTGACCAATACTCAGCCCGACACAAGCAGTGATCCAGCCCTTCTGGGTAACTGCCCAGCATGTGGTATGGAATACCCCTTTGGCTAGTTTGGGTCAGGTGTCTTGTCCCTGCTTCCTCCCAGCTTCCCCTCCTCCCTGGCAGAGCATAAGACTCAGAAAGTCCTTGGTCAAAGTAAACGTTATTGAGCAGCAACGAAAAACCTTGGTGTTATCAGCACTGTTCCCAGGCTGAAAGTCAAAACCACAGCACTGCACCAGCTACTAAAAAGGAGAAAAAGTGACTGCTACTGCTGAACTCAGGACATATGTTCTTCAGAGCTGTCAGAAATTAGAAACATTGATGGAAAATTTGGAAAATGTGAAATTTGGTCTGCACGAACAATCTCTTAACTGAAATAACAAAAATGGCACTTCAGTGCCAACATACTGGGATTCTATAACCCAACTGGTGAGAAGAAATTTCTTTCTTACCTGTGACTTCATTAGCAAATTTAACCTGCAGAGGAGCTGTTAGGTAAGACAGATAGTTGCAAGTCAGGCCTGTAATACAAAATCTGGTTTATTGTGATTCCAGAGTGTCTTAATAAGAATGCTTTGCCTGTATCTCCATTGCTCAGCTTATTTTGTATCTATAATGTATTACCTTGATTTAACTGCCTGAAAGGTTCACTCTGGAAATCAGAAATAGAGAAAAAATCAGAAATATCAGAATTCATATACAACTCCAAGACAGTCACCAAAATACTACTGTTGTTAAAGGCCTGCTCTTGTTGCTGCTCTGTGTGAGAGCGGAGAACACAATTGTTAGGATTCTGCTAAGCTATTATTTCCTTATTTAAAAAGCCATAAAGGATGTTTGCTTTTGTTTCTACTAGATTTCATAGACCATATGTATAGCCTAAGTCCCATGGATGCCATGTAACAAAAAAGCTATAATGACCAAGCTGAATGAAAATCAGCAGTGAGACAAACTTGTTAGGCTTCTTGTTATAATTCATAATCCGTACAGCCATACACAGGAATTAGCACTTATGACTACATATTGCATGCCTTTTCCTCATCTACTGTCTTTTCTGTATGTTAAAACAGAAAGGTCTTAGTCTGGGGACTCATATTTCCTACTAAGGCTTTTAACCTGTGGTGATCACTCAGCTTCCTGTGCATCTCTTCAGAGTTACGCAGCATCCTTCACATGAAGAGATGAAATAATGCAGATCCCCTTATTTTCCAAATCTCAAAAGTCTTTTCTATCTGTGATGCCAACTGCTTTGACTGATAGCTTCTGCTCAGAGTAGACTAGCCTGGGAATGATGGAAAGATAGAACTGGGAAAAGACTGCAAGTGCAGCTGTGTAAAAAAAACGAGGTTGGCTGCCTAACAAAAATGGCTGTACCCTTTTTCTGAGGTGTCCATTACAATTTTAGTAATACAAGACATGCAGCTAGAAGAATCATGGCATTTTTGTGTCCCCTTCTATCAAATCTACAAGCAATTAATTGTATTGCACAGCTGTTTCCAACATCTCATCCCTGTGCAATTTTAGCATGATGGTGCATGAAGGAAATATGTGCAGCTTTAAAAATAATAAGCAGCTTAAAAGTTAACACACATATTGTCAATGGACAGACACTACACTAATATGTAAACTCCATTCAAGATTTATTTATACCTTATTTTAATGATCTTTAAAGGGAAAGAAAGAGTTGAAACCAATACCTTCAATTAGATAATTCTTGAAATTACTGAAGTGTTCAAAACTGTTTTCCAGACAAAAGTAAGAAATACTGTTCAGAAATACTTCCAGATCTTCCCATATTTGTAGCAATAAATTTTCAGCTATTCTTCATTCTGTACCTTCATTCTTTAGCTCTTTGATTCTTTCAGTTAGAATCTGCAGGACCATAGGCATATTATGTGACAAGCAGGACACTGTGTTATCCAGAAAGAATAATGAGACTGTTTCAGAATATAGTAAGACATCAGGATAATGGATAAAGCATACCTTAACAATGATCAATTATGGCATGAAACTTGAGATTTCAATCAGTGCTTCAGTAGCATTTAGGATTTGAGGTAAAATAGATTTCAATTGGTTTTTAAGAGGAAATTCCTTTTCCATCACTAGTGAGGACGTGAAATGTTTGACTACTTGAACTCAAACTGCTGCAGAATCTATTTAACTCAGACAGGTGTGATCAGCAAATCTCTTCCTTCTATATCTTATATATCTTGATATCTTCATAGTTTAACAAGTAAGAAATTGCCCTTGAGAATATGAGTTAATTATTTTCATTCAGCTACATCACTGTATTAACAATCATTTTCAAGTAAAGCTGAATTATCTTCTCAGAGTACATTAAGTCAGGGTAATCTGCATATATTAAATATCCATGTTAGTTAGCCTAAACTGGATGGGTACACACACAGCAGATACCTGTTTTAGAGAGACAGTCAGAAATATAGCTTTCACTCTGCCTGGCTTATGACTTTAAGATTTCTCTCAACTCATAACACCTAATGAAGCTTCCTGCAATAATGCATGTCTGTGATTTTTAGTGTGCATTTGTACTTTCATCTTGCTTGAGAGAGAAAATGCACTCACAAATGCATTTTGAGAAGCAGGATCAATGTTTTCATGCTAGAATATCCTGTGACTGAGAGCTGGCAACACTTTCTGTGCAATAGTAGGCAAAGATTCTGTACAAGTGAATGTATCAGTTCTGGTTGAAATGTGGGAAGGAAGAAAGCACATTCATGTACAGTCTTAGGATTCTCAGTCATAGTCAAGGAGCCAAGGTTATTCTGGGTGGCTACCCTGAAAGGAGGAATAAGTGAAGCTTGCAAAGTGAGATTGTTACTAGCCCTTTATTATGCCAGTGAACAAAATGATGTAATCCCTCTTGTGTCACTTGATATATCATACGTTTAGCTAAGTGTGCCTGTGTACTAGTTGCTGACGTTAACCAGGAGAGAATGGTTCACTTCCACACTCATAAATTATCTTAGCCTCTAAAACAGCATGGGCACATACAAACTGCCTAGTGGAAATGATTTGCAGTACATTATAAACTTGGCTTGGAAATTGTTTGGAACAGTGCAAGCACACATGGGCCAAAAAATATAGTAGGAAACATATTAAAAATTCCACAGCATGTACAATTGAATTTCAGTGCTTAGAAGTGTTTCCTTGCACAGCTCAATTTCATGGTAGGTTTCAGAAAGACAACTGATAATAACAGTGAGATTAATGGTCTACCTGTGCATTTTTTTTCTTTTTTTTTTTTTTTTTTTTTTTTTTTTTTTTTTTTTTTGTTAATTTTACCTAATACCTAAACCTCCTCACTTTCTTTTTTCCATTTTGGCCTCGTTTTGTTTTCTTAGTGAAGGTGAACAAATTTCCCTATGTTGTCTGAGTTTCAAAGATTTCTATCAGGACTGGATTATACTGTGTGTGCTTAGCAGCTTTGCAGATCAGGCCTTTCAGATTGTACTTCCTCTATCTGCAGCTGCGGCTCTGTGCTTGAAACTGATGCATGATCCAAATGAGAATGTAGACCAGTGATGTGGAACTAAAGTTCAGAGTAAAGAACTGAAGTGCCTCATTTATGTCTGAGGTCTTAAATCTGGAGTAAAATGTAGATATTTGAAATACCAATACTGTCAATTATATTATATTCAGAGGTGAAAAATTAATCTGAAAGGACGTTCCAGGGGGATGACAAAGCATTAGGGCTTGAGGGTGTTATGCTTCACTAAGAGCACAATTGCTAGTTCCAGAACTTGAGGCAGTGTAGATGTTAACACTGCATGCTTGCTCACCACTTGGGACTCCTGTCCCCCACTTGATGGATCACAATTAGCAGGCAGTACAAAAAGAAGAGTTAACCTTTGAAGATACTGATTCAGAAACCTTTTACAGAAACTGAGATTCTTCTACATCTTCCCAGTAGTCCTGACAGAAAATGCATGGGTGTGGAGCAGGCTTCTGTGAAAAGCAAGCAAATCATTGCCACTTTTCAAGAGATGGAAGACAGCTTCCTTCCAGTCTTGCTCTGCTGCAGGAAAATCCAGCTCAAAAGTTAAGACTTTTATCTTTAGGTTTGGAAAATACAAAGCACAGATCTGACCTCTTTTTTGCACAGAGGTAAATCTTGCTTATACATGGAAGCAACTAAGGCTGCTGGATGATACCTGGCACAAAAGGGCTATGTCTGCACTATGCAGACATCCCAGCTGCAAAAAATAACCATGTCAAGGCAAAGTATAAGCTAAAGAAGACAGTTAAAGAAGAATATGCTCTCATTCTGTTGCCTTTCTAAATTGTAAATGTGAGATTACAGCCTTAACAGTAGAAACTTTTCCTTACGTTCACTATGCTTTGAGATACCATTAGCTGTTACAATGAATACTGAGTAACACCTCTGTTTGTGGGAGGGGAGATTGTTTTCTAGAACTAGCACCTTAAGCTTCTTACATACATGGAGAAGGTTCAGAGGAGCAAGCCTATGTATGAGGCAAATTTCAGCCCACCTAATTTTATTACTAGGCAATGGAAAAATCCCTTTCAGCGTGGGCTAACAGAGCGGGTACTCTATCTGTTTGTCATCTAGTAAGCAAAAAAGTGAGTCTGTAAATCTTAGAGCAGATGGTAGATTTATGCTACAGTCTGTGTGCTTTTCATGGGATTTATTACCATATGTGCTGCTTCTATTTTACCATCCTTCTGTTTTGATTACTGATACAACTCCATTTGAATGCAAGAACGATTAGGGCTCAGTGTAATGAATTCAACTCAGGTTCCAAAAGAGCAATAAGCAATGCACTCATCCTTAATGTAAAGATGGTACCAGATCAAAAGTTAAGATTACATGAAAGAATTCATCAAATTGATTTAGTTATCTAAATTTTTATATGCTGTGCCTTGGGATTTGAAGTCTCCAAAGAAGGGGATAACGACCACCATAGGCTTTTAAGAACATTCATGCTAAATTAGCATTAATTAGCACTAGTATTAGCATTTAGCTATAAACTCAAATCCATGAGGCAGCTGGCAACTTCTGAAAGCCTTCTTGGGTAGAGTGTTAGACAGGTGCCTCCTCTTTATCTCTTCATTCCAAGATGAAGACTATTATTCCTATTCTTATTTCATTCTCTCATCGTCTTCTTTTCTGTCTATTTCTTCATTTCACCTAGTTGACTTCAACAGATGGGAGAGGAGCAGCCAAAAGGTAAAAATATTCAGCCAAAGATTAATCAAATGTACCTTTATTTCCCTGAAGTAGTAAGTGCCTGTCACTTCTGTCAGGTTGCAGAATTAGAAAGAGGATTAGTATATTTCACTGGAAGTAAAAATTAATTTTGCAATAACAGCAGAAGAGTGGTGATATTAATTCTAGAAGTTCGAGAAGAGGCTCTGTTTGACATCCTATGGCTCAGTGTTCTCCTGCACACCTTTGTAAGAAGGAGTAGAATGGACAGCATCTAGCCCTTAAAAAACAGCTATGACTGTGGTGCTATCTTTGTTGAGCTATAAAATGCTCTAGGCCTATCCATAAAAAATGTCGTATTTCCTGGTTTTCATTTGGTTTAGTTGTTTGAGGAAAAGGGGAATCCACCTTCCCAAGTATTTGTTTGAGGGGTTTTTTTTGGGTTTTTTTTTCTATCCTATCAATACTCTGGAATGAAAGTGGTTCATTGTGCATCATTGATGTCCAATAGCCGTCTTTTTCTATTCTGGTAAAAATCTGACTCTGGGACAGCCTAGGACAGCTAATAATCAAAGAGTTGTGCTCTGTTTGTTTACTGCTATATAAACGCTAAAGTTATGTCAGACACATTGGAGAGGGCAACCATAGCCCACCCAAATCTGTGTATAACTTACACTTGAAACCTGGCAGAGCCAGTAAGAGCCAGTAAATCCCTACTCAAGCATGTACTACTGACCCACATTACAGTTTGCATTTAAAATACAGACATAGTAGATACCAAGAAGTGCCAGAAGAAGGATTATTCTTCAAGTTTCTTATGTTTTTGAAGCATAACACCTGAAAGCATTTGCCATGCCACACGGTAAATTCTGGAAATAATCAGTCAGAAACACAAGGCCTCACCTAAATTTCAGTTATCTCCTATTAAGACACTTTATAAATAAAGGTAACTTTTAAACAAATTACAATAACAGAAATAGAAACCACATTTCACAGTGAAAGCCTACTGCAATGATGCTTGAGAAAACCTTGAGTACAAGTCTACTCACACCCAGCACAATTCAGCACCAGTACTAGCAATCAGGCTAACTTTAAAGAAGCTAACTCAGGAACCTTTGAGAATCTAGCCACAGTCATACAGCTCAGTGGAAGCTAAATTTAGCCTGGTAAATACAGTTTCTTAACTCAATGGTGCTTTAAGTGGACAGCTCTTCATTCTCAGGCAAGGTTTGGTATACCCTTACAGTTAGAGCAAGTCAGCATCCTTAATAGCCTTTAGAAAAGTGCACCAGTATGACTTGGAGAGTATACCAAGTGAAATACCATACCTGATTTAGAAAAGGGGACATACGGTTTTCTAAACCAGTTGTGAAAAGGAAAAACCTGAGTGGCAATTCTCATCAACCCTTTGGATGAAAGAGTTTTATTTAACTGATATGTGTGTCTGCAAATATTTGTTAAGCATACAGAATCATAGAATAACTATTTCTCTCAAATAAAACCTTACTTTCTTAAACATTGCTCCCTTAGACCTTTTAGAAACTACATGATTACTGTACTTAGGCAAATACATTACCACCACATGTCATTCCTTCTAACAGTGGGCTCCTGGGCAAAAAATACAGTTTGTAAGTTGACATACAAGTCAATGTACAAAACAAGCATAATGTCTATATTCATCTTTTCAAGCTGCTACAAGTTCTTTTCAAGGTAAATACTATTGGTAGTGAGCCAATACCGAGTTATACCAAATATAAAATAGTGCTTACAGGAACAAGTCCACCAAAGACATGTTAGGTGAATGTCTGGAACTATGCATACCAGAGCAAGGAAGGCTTTTCTGGGGAGGAGTAATGGGGAAATAACACATCTGCCAAAGGAAAAACATACAAAAGTTGAATATATGCATTTTAGTCAATCCGTACTAGTGTTTTCTTCCATCATGCATTATTTTCTTTGGGAATACAAAGAAATCCAGAATTTCTCCAGAATACAAATAATACTATGTAAATTCTGTATTTTGGAGACAGCTTGATGGTGAGACAATGGTGGCAATTAACATACCGCCAATTAACATACATTGATTATCTCACATCAAAAAAGATACATCATTAGACAATCTAAAAGTTAACTAAACTTGAGGTGATGTATGTAGAAGATGCTTTTTGATGTCCCAAATCAGTGAAAATTCCTATCACGGATGAAAATACCATTCTGGATGAAGATGCAGTAAGTATAGCAATATGTCTGAATAAAGTCTCTGTCTTCCTCCTCCAGATACTTAAGCCATTTTTGCCATGATATTGGGATGTTGTCTGCAGTCTGATGATGTCTCTTTTCAAAGTTGATCAGCCTTCTGAAACACTGCTTGATTTTTTACTGATCACATCAGTAAGATAAGCTATTAAACATACCCAGAAACCTGTCCCCCCCAAATAGAAGAAACTGTCTCAAAAAAAAAAAAGTCTTAAAAATGATACTTGCTAGCAGAA
This sequence comes from Agapornis roseicollis, assembly GCA_002631895.1. NCBI lineage: Eukaryota > Metazoa > Chordata > Aves > Psittaciformes > Psittacidae > Agapornis > Agapornis roseicollis. The sequence continues at coordinate 24,422 of NDXB01006585.1, read as the reverse complement.
TACTTCTAAATATCTGTCTTTCAAACCCTATGTCTATATAAACCATTCACAAGAATTAACTTTCTTAATTCTATATCAAAATAATCACAACAACTTATCATCGTTTAAGTCCAACAAGTAACCCAACACCACTCAGCCATTTGGTCATTGTCCCACTTTTCCCCACCACTCTGTATGGGAGAATGTAAACTCCTCATGTTTTGATGAGAAGAGGCCAAAAACTAAAGTATAATATAAAACTACTACTACTACTAATAATAATAATAATGAAGGAAATAACAAGGGGAGAGACTATAACGCTAAAAGGGGAATGGAATTAAAACAACAAACACACGTAATGCACAATACAACCACCCAGCACCTGCTGATCAATACCAGCCTGACCCGAGCAGCAATCTGCCCTGCTGGGTGACTCCCCACAGTTTATACACTGAGCATGATGTGCTGTGGCATGGGATACCCCTTTGGCTAGTTTGGGTCAGGTGTCCTGTCTCTGCTTCCTCCTGGCTTCTTGTGTCCCTCCTCACTGGCAGAGCATGAAACCCTGCAAAGTCCCTGGTAAGTCCTACTGAGCAGCAACTAAAACATTGATGTGTTACCGGCATTGTTCTTAGACTAAAGTTGAAACACAACACTGCACCAGCTGCTAGGGAGAAGAAAATAACTGTTACAGTTGAAACACAGCTAGAGCCAGAAACAGCTGATGGATCACCCTCCAATCATTTCCCTGCCAATATTTAAGTTTTCTCTTGTAGATACTACGTATCGACCAGACTCAATAACATAGCATAGAAATCTCTATGTTAATCTTTGCATTTTTTTGAGAGTGCCAGTGCACACAATATTTGCCATCCCTCAAAACTTTAGTTTTAATGTTTTTCATTACTAACAACTTCAGTTTCCTTTATCTTTTGAAATTTTAATTTTCTGACAAGATCTGAGTTACGTGTATTCTAGTCAAGGGAAAAGAAAAAAAAAAAAAGGAAGATGAAAACATTACCTAATATCATCTCCCTTTCTGAGGAGAATACATATTTGTTTGATGTTACCAAACTGCTAATTCTGAGCCTTATTTCCAGACCACAAAAGACTGTTAAAATAAGAGTCACAGGTGTCCATTACTCAATTTAATTATTCTATTTTATTAGATGACAACACCTGTAAAGTTCTGCTTATTGATGGTTCCCAGATTGAGACAGGATTTTTAGGGGAAGCATTCTGTCTCAACATAGTACCTAACACAATAGGCCTCCCTGCCTCAGCTACAGCTAATGTGAAATTACTGTAATATTTAGCAATTAGTTATGGTGAGCAAGATGTTTCTGTATTTTCCCTTTGAATGTTATTACTAGATATCCTTAAAGTAGCTCCTAATGGCCAAAGGCATGCTGAGCTCTACTGTGGCAGGTACAGAACAAACATATAGGAAGTAAGCAAGGTTCATAATTTTCATATTGATTTGCTGTGGGGGGTGTTCCATATTCTTTGTACTGAATTTTGGAATCTTTGTACTGAATTTTATGTGCACAGATTATCAAAAGCTTTTGATATATTGAGAAAATACTATCAAAATAAAGTAACCCTCTTGACAAAATCAAATACTCTTTGACTACCCTCCTCAGTGGCAATAGTCTAGGTAAATATTACTTTGGCCTTTGGCATGATCTAAAGGCCAACAGCAGTTAGCCTCCTTACTTCACCCAAGTTCCAACCAGTCTGTACATATTAGAGATGTGATTACTTACCCAAGAATCCACTGGGTGTGGTTTAAATTGTGATTTAGTACTGCTTATTGTTAATAAACTGTTAGAGTATGCTTTCTGAAAATTACTCACAATTCTATCATGTCCTTTTATCTTATGCTTTGATCTAAAATGGCATCCTACAACACTGTAAATCCATAAATTGTTATTTGAACCATTAACATGGCATATTGAACGGTATTGTTCCTAATATTTACTTTGTGCGAATCCTAACACCTCTTCGCAGTTAGAGTAATTAGCCTTTAGCTCATAATAACCAAGTCCATTATTTTTTTTTCTAATATAAAGGCTCAAGGGGGCTATTGCCCAGCAGCCCTATTTTTAATAGAACTAAAAATTAATTTCAGTAAATTATGGGAGGAAAGAATGAAGGAAGGATACCAAAGATAATCACAAGCTGGTGTGGGTCAGTTTAATTACTGGGCTGTTATTCAAGTCAGTCCACTTCATTTGCATCTCATCTCTATTCACCCTTTTCTGTTTCTGGCAAAATCTGAGAGAAACCAATAATTAAATAATTGAGCACAGCCCACACCTTTCTTAGAGCTCAACACCTAGAGATCAACGACTGCTTGCAAAATGCTGACAGCTCATGGATAAATCAACCCCCCTTTTCCATTCATTCTCAGGAATGTACTTTAAGAAAACCTTTAGAATTGCCGAGAACAAACATTCTGCAGAAACATCTAGAGATTTTTACCTTCTTACTTGCTCAGAACATATTGATCAAAATAAGATTCATAATGTTCCAGGTACTACCAGTGGATTAATTACTCATTACATAGGTTGGCTTTTATGAGATTTTTATTATTTTTTTTTACATAATTCCCATAGTTAGTGGTGAAGATTTTGTTAACCAATAAGCATTACAGCAAGAAGATCTATCATTTCAGTTTACACTCTTAATGACCTGATATGAAAAATTACATGTTCAGTAATGAAATAAATTTCCCTATTAAAGACTTAATCTCAGTTCATCAATATTTGATTTGTAGCAATCATAAATATAAATATCACCACTATGAATTAAAAGCAGTTCCTCAGTAATGTTTCACACATCTAATCAGCTAACAATTATTTCTGGCATTCTTACCTTCTAAATTCCTCAGACTTTTTACTAGTTAAGTAAGAATTGCAGCTATTTCAAGATAATGTTTTCTGTTTAGGTAGCTTAAGTATTTTGCTTTAGCCATCTCTTTTTGTTACACATCTCCTTACAAGCTTTATTCTCATGCCTCTGCTGGCGCTCCGATGTTGACTTTGAGGGCTGCAGTCAGGCAATCTTAATAGAGGAATAATGACTGTGGAAATCTCTCCCTCTGGTGGTCATTCGAGCGTCTCGCATTCAACAGTTTCCAACCTCAAGCCAGCATTTACCCCATGGATCTAATCTACGGTTTTATTCTTTCCTATCTGTTTAGTGGCCCACTGTCTTGAAGAACAGTTTATACTTTTGCTTCACTTCGAGAAATAATCCCATACGTATTTTTATAGTGAGGAAGAGATACTGTCCGTATTTCTTTTGTTGAGCTCTGAAAATTGTGAGGAGATACTGGGTAAATAAAAAAAGGAAGAAAAGCAGTGACAGATAAATAAAACATACTGACTGCAAATAAGAAAAAAGTTAGATAAAAAACGTAACACAGAATATTAGTACTTTCAACAACATAAGATGTACAAAAGTTTGCAAATGAGAAATGTTTTTAAATTATTAGTACAGAAAAAGATGCACAGGCTAAGCAGGTACCAAAAAGTGTATTAAGAAATGCAGTTAGGAGAAACATGGAAAAAAGAAAAAAAAAAAAAAACCAAAGGCATATACATAGAGCTGAATTCTGTGGCTACTCCAAGCATGCACTTTCTACAAAGCAATGTGAGAAATGTATGTTTTCTATATAGTATAGGATAACTGTGCAGGACCATCAGTTTAGATCAGGGTTGTATTGCTTTTGATCATTGACAATTCAACCTCTTGGAAGATTATGGATGGCTGAAAATACAATTTTCTTGATGTTTCTACTTTATTTAAAAAATGTTACATTAAAAAATGCCAAAGCACACATCTGATTTCTCAGACTAGAAGACATGCATGGTTATAGGCACAAGTCTACTCATGACTTCTAGTTGTTCCTTCCTTCAGATGCAGAAACAGTACCTTTAGCTCTTTTGGTAAGTGATGTGCCACTTTAACTTCACACCAAAGGTGGGTTGGTTGAGGACATGCCTGTGTCCCAGAATCATTCAGAAGCATCTAGAGCAGTGACAGATGTGCTGCCTACACACCGTGACTAATTAGGAACAGAAAACTGAAGGGCTAGTGTGGGCCTAGGAGGGAGAACACCAGTCCACAAATCCCTCCAGCTGTTCTCCTGGAGCTTTTCAAGCACTAGCCCAAATAGGCTCTCACTGCCAACCTGATACAGGCAATATTCCAAGAGGGCAATGTGATTCTTTGACCCATCATTTAGCTTCTCCTTGGCATGTTGCCTGGTTCCAAGTACACACAGAACACAAATGACTTTCTGACATTATACAGATTCTTTTAGCCATCTATTTAGACCCTTTAAGGACATTATTTTTTCCAAATGTTTTAAATTAATAACTCTTTTCAATATAATATGAAAACATTTTATTTCTCCTTTTTATTTATGCAGAATTACGCTTTTAAGAATTCAGCTTTAAAGAACAGTAAAATGTTACTACAATACTGCTGTTTCTATAACCCCATGAACTGGGCAGAGACTGTTGCAGAGAACTAAATTTGCTTGAAAAGTACTAACAGCTCTTGTCATTTCACCTCACCTTATAATGTGTAAGAAGAATTAAAAATACTTTTATGGAAGTACAGTTTATTATTCATAATTAAAATGAAAGAACAGCTTCTTATGATCCTTATTATTTACATTGCGTATTCATTTACAATTATTTTGCTGTGCATGAGGAACCACAGGCTTCCTTGTAAAGTATGACACTATTAATATAGAAATCAACAAATATTGTTTCTCATATGTCATTAATATTAATAATCTAACCAAATGGGGGGGAAAAAGTACATCAAAACAAAATCTGCAATATACACAACAGATCTTTAATTCCTGCAGCCAGAAAAAGAGATGCTATAGCAAGTATTTGGCACATTTAGAAACAGCTATATCATGGATCAAAGGACAAAGCATTGGATGAAGATTGACACGCAACACAGAGTTATGATTACATGCCAGTTCTGTTATTGCATTCCCACTGTTATACAGTAGCATTATTTAAGAGTTTCAATCACAAATCCAGTCTCTGTCATACTCATCCCTGAAGATACACACACACAACAAAAAGTTTGAGTAATGTGAGTAGACCATCTGGAGAATACCACATCTAGGCTAATGAGTGATGAGGTGCATCCTCTACCGGGAGACCACCCCACCCTGGCAAAGGGCTGCATGGCTGTGCCCCCTTCCCACCAGAGAGGCCCTCTCAACCAGATCGCTGCAGACACAAGGGGCAAGTTGTGCACAGCAGCAGGAGAAGGAGGAGAAAGCATTGTGTCTTGGGATAGAAATACCAGCTGCACTGTTTGTAATGAGGACTAAGTCTTTACTTTCAGATCCCATAGTTTTGTTTTCTTCTTTTCTAATTAGATTATTAGCTAGTGCCTTCAAGTCCCTTTGGGCGCCAGCCTGCTGGTCTGCCCTAGTTTCCTTGGCTTCTGGGTCACCCTACTGCTGCCAGAGGCATGGCCTCTTGTGGGCTGAAGAGGCCTGTGAGCTGCTCGCCTTCCTTTCTGGTGAATGCTGGGGCATGCCAGGTGAGACACCCAGGCCCTGGCAGCAGTGGAAGGATCTGCCACCACATGCCCCAGCTCCTCATAGAGCATCTCCTCCTCCTTAGAAATAGGGCAGGTTCTCCCCCCAGGAAGGCAGCAGGGCCAGGAATGGCACAGGGCTCTCCTCCTCCTTCTCAGCAGCATAGGAGTCCAGGAGGTCCAGCTGTGGGAGCATCTCTCTGCACGGTTCTCCTGCAACACTGATAAGCTGGCACACAAATGTCAGTAATCTTTGCTGCCTAAGAAGCCATGTTAGGAAGCTTAAAAGGAAAGGCAGAGTTTGCACAGAAAATTCCTTAGATATGGCAGAAGTATAACACTTTCAGGGACTTTTCAATTTGCTCACTACAGGAAACTGATTCCCAAAAAGATTTTCTCTGACTTTCTTTTCGTACTTATCATCCTTAAAAACGGAAATACTTGGGCAAATAAGAACACCTACTTTTTGGACATCTCAAATAATCTCAGAGGTAATATTAATACTCCAGTCAATTTCCAGTAAAAAGGCTTCTAGAGCCATTTGACATGCCCCCAGGTATTGAACCTGACCTCCAGATGCTGCTCTAAAGGGCTATGTTGTATCTGTCAGTATGATAAATATGTGAGCATTTAAGTAGCACTAAAGACATATGTGTGGGTATCTCGATCAAGCCTGATCTCAAAATCACAAAAAGTATTCTGAATACCAGCTTTCCACAGCCAAAAAGGTATTAAAGTGCCTGTAATGTCCACATACAAACTACAAAATTTTTAATAATTTTTTTTTTTATTGTTTTGCTCAGAAATCTGCTGTGCCTTAAATCTGAAGAAAGGATGTGACTAAATTATGACAAAGTGATTGCTCTGCTAGTTTGCAGCATCAGTACTTCTACTTAAAAGAGAGTTCAGCATCATGATTAATGGGTGCATGTTCTTATTCCCTAGCTTAGGCAGCATCCTGCTAAGTGCTGGAACAGAGAAATGCCCTTTAAAGAATCTCACTCTTCACTGACTCCATGAGGCACATGGCTGCCTTGAATCACCTCACTGAAGCAGGGAGTTTCTTTTTAGCCCATCAGTACATAGTTTTGGCAAAGAAAATAAACACTTTAATAGGTCCCTTTGACAAGATAAACCAAAGTTTACTTTCAAGGATCACAGAAGGGCTTCCATGGCAAAAGCTATGAGGTAACACTCAGTTTACATAAAAACTGGTAACAAATAACTGAAGTTAACATATTGTTTACTGTAGCATCTTACTATATGACATATTTTAAATGACTGTATCATAGGAGAATTTTTGATCCCTGTGAGATCTATCAGAAGGATTCACAGGCATCATATTTCAGTAATAGTAAAAATATCATGCATAATCAAGCATGAGTGTAGGAGGATTTTTTGACTACAAGAGTATTTGAATACAGTATCATGTTAGAAAAACGAAGCTTCCAAGTCCTCTGTTTTGCTTCTGTTAAGCCACTAAATTGCAAATATTAATTACAACATAGCATTTGTCAGACCACAATTCTCAACTCAAAACCTGTGAAATATAAATAATTATTTTTCCAAAAAGTAGAGCTAGAAATTACCTCAAAATTATTTATGTCCTCAATTGAAATCAATATCCAAATCAAGATACCATCCTCTGAGCATAAGACAAGTTGCAAAAAAATAGAACATTCAAGTTGTGTAACATGAACTGGAATGTGTATGTAAATAAGCTAACTCTGAAGTAATTTAGAGATTAATTTATTGCCCATTGATTTATTACAAACCAAGTTTTTTAGCTGAAAAATTCAAGTAAGTTAACATGCTAAAAAGTGTTTAGAATGTCATTAATAGAAAATAAAAATTATTTAATACAACTGCACAATCTGTAGAAATCGTTAACTATGCAAAAAATACCTTGTTCACAGTGTATGTCCACTTAAACAGGTCTTACAAAATTAACATTTTGATCTGCTCTCAACGACAATGAGATCTCTTCACCTGGGGTGTCTTATAAAACGAAAAACAGATTATGTTGTTTTCTTCATTAGTCAGACAAGTTGCTTATTCTTTCTACTTCCTCTCTATATTTGTAAACTATAGGATTATATTATACATACAGACATTCAAATGAAAGAAAAGCACTGCTTAAAAGCTAAACTGATTTGATGAGTCTATACACTAAAAGCAATTTTCAATTTAAGGGGATAATTAATTTGCATCTCAGCCTGAGGACAAGCCTGCAACATGCAGGCATTAGCACTAATGAGTGAAACTTCCACTGCTTTCTACTAATTCCTGTTGAAAAAGTGAAATCGATAATTCTAGAAAGGAAATTAATTTCAGGCTGCTGTCATAAACCATGTAACATTGGAATTAATTAATTCATTAATTTAGACAGTAGTAACACACTGCTGGAGTCTTATGAAATCTAAAACTTCACCAGATAGAAATTACTGCGGAGAGCTGTTCAAAATGTTTGAATGACAGCAGCACTGAAAAAACCCAATTCCTTTATATCCCTTCTGAAGGATATAAAAGACATTTTTACACCTCTTAGGAAATTTTATTTTATGTAAGTATTAAGCACTGACAAGGCAGTACCCCTCATGGGACAGGAAGATCAGGACTAAGCACACAGAGAGACACTCAGTCACGAGATAGCAAATTACCAACTATAAGATTTAAAAGAAAAACAACCAACCAACAACACAAAGAAGCAAACAAAACCCCTACAAACAAACAAACAAACAACAAAAAAAGCAAAGAGCTGGGACTGTAGTAAAAGAAGACTGAAAAGAACCTTCTTGATCATCAACTCTCACACCAACTGCTGTAAGCTTCATATCATACGCATCATACAGCTGTACTTCATCTTCAAATCAGTTGGTGGTTTTCTCCAATACTTTTCTTAGGAAGCTCTTCCAGTAATCTCCCTGGTGGAATAATTACAACTTTTTAATTTTCATCCTAAATATTTTAACAGTCAATTCATACCTACTTTTTTTTNATTTGAAATGGATACAGATGAGCAGGAATGTTGTCATTTGGCTTTAAAGAAAACAGTATAAAGGTAAAACAATTGCAGGATAGGGTTGAAATAATACGCAGTAGCATTTTCTTCCCTTTTTTTTTTTTTTTTTTTTTTTCATACATCTTCTAGGCTGTATAGTATTGACATAATATTTTATTTCCCCACTGAGGACCTATCAAGAAGAACAATTCTCAGCATTTCTTTTGCTGAACTGAATAAGTAAAGCTCTGTCTTCCCATAACACAGACTCTATCTATTTTGATCATCTTAGTATTTCTCCTTTGTGCCTATTCTAGCCTCAGTTTCTTTCTTGAAAAATGGATTATTACAACTATCTGTATTACTTTAAATAAAGAATTACCAGAGCATTCATATTCCCCTGTATGTATTGGAAATATACCCACAGATGGCGTTTTCAAAGCTACATCATCCTGTCAATGCACAGACATTCTGTGACCAATTAGTATACTTCAACACTTCTTATCTTGTTACTTCCATTTGATGAGTCCTCAGCTGATAGCAGAAATTCTTGTCAGCAGTAACCAAGTTCATAACTTTGCACACTATTCACCTGAATCTCAATCATTTTCCACGTCTCTAACAGTCAAGGTTGTTAAGTGCTTTCTTAATATTCTTTGCAAGTTCTAATTCAGCTTTGATTTAAACAGTTTTTATTCCCACTCTACATTCTAAGAAATAACTTTATTTGCTAGTCAGTATTTTTTTAATTCCTTTCTGTTGTTTTCTATTCCTTACAGTGTTCACGTATTTCTAAAATCCTTCTTTAAGTGACTACCCATTTAGTTCTGGCATCATTTCTGAAAGTCTTGTCCTTGCTCAAATATAATTTTTTGGTACTTTAAATAAATTTAACTTCAATTTCAGATTTCCTCTCGATTAAAACTCCTGAGCAGTTCAGACTGAAGTTTCTGTAGGGAGCAGGGGGGCCCAAGACTGTTGGATGATATTCAAGGATCACCTGCTACAAGCTCAGGAGTGCTGCATCCCAACTAGAAGGAAGTGCAGCAGGAGAGCCAGGAGACCTCCTTGGATGGAGCTGCTGAGGAAAATTCAAAGGAAGAAGGGGGCTTATAAAAGGTGGAAGCATGAACAGGCGACCTGCAATAAATACAGGGATGTTGTCTGGGAAGCTAGGGAACATGTAAGGAAAGCTAAGGCCCAGTTAGAATTAAACTTAGCTAGGGATGTTAAAAATACCAAGAAGGGATTCTACAGGTACATTGCAAATAAAAGACAGACGAGGAACAACACAGGCCCCCTTCGGAAGCTATCGGGTGAACTGGCTATGCAGGATTTGGAGAAAACTGAGGTTCTGAACAACTTCTTTGCCTCAGTCTTCAACAGGAAAGGCTCTGACTGTACCACCCAAGTCTTGGAAGTCAGACAAAGGGACTGTGAGGATAAAGACCTTGGGCCCACTGTAGGAGAGGATCTGGTTCGAGACCATCTTAAGAACCTAAATGTTCACAATTCCATGGGAGCTGATGAAAACCATTTGTGAGTCCTGAAGGAGCTGGCAAGTAAAGTTGCTAAGCCACTGGCCATCGTATTTGAGAGATCATGGCAGTCAGGTGAAGTTCCCGAAGACTGGAAAAGGGGAAATATAGCCCCCATTTTCAAGAACGGGAAAATGGATGACACAAGTTATTACAGACCAGTCAGTCTCACCTCTGTGCCTGGAAAAATCCTGGAGCAGATTCTCCTACAAGGCATGCTAAGGCACATGGAAAACAACAAGGTGGTTGGTGACAGCCAGCATGGCTTCACTAAGGGGAAATCCTGCCTCATCAATTTGGTGGCCTTCTATGGTGGGGCTACGGAACTGATGGACAGGGGTAGAGCAGTTGATGTCATCTACCTGGACTTGTGCAAAGGGTTTGACATTGTCCCACACAACATCCTTGTCTCTAAATTGGAGAGACTTCAGTTTGATAGGTGGACCACACGGTGGATAAAGAACTGGCTGGATGGTCGCACGCAAACAATTGTGGTCAATGGCTCAGTGCCTGTCTGGAGGCCAGTGACGAGTGGTGTCCCTCAGGAATCGGTGTTGGGTCCGGTCTTGTTCAACATCTTTGTCGCTGACATGGACAGTGGGATTGAGTGCGCCCTCATCAAGTTTGCCAATGACACCAAGCTGTGTGGTTTGGTGGATATGCTGGAGGGAAGGAATGCCATCCAGAGGGACCTTGACATGCTTGTGAGGTGGGCTGATGCCAACCTCATGGACGTTCAATCATGCCAACTGCAAGGTCCTACACGTGGGTTGGAGCAATCCCAGGCACAGCTCCAGGTTGGGCAGAGAAGAGATTGAGAGCAGCCCTGCAGAGAAGGACCTGGGGGTGTTGGTCGATGAGAAAATGAACAGGAGCTGACTGCAGTGTGTGCTTGCAGCCCAGAAAGCCAACCATATCCTGGGCTGCATCAAAAGGAGCATGACCAGCAGGTCCAAGGAGGGGATCCTGCCCCTCTACTCTGCTCTTGTGAAACCTCACCTGGAGTATTGTGTGCAGTTCTGGTGTCCTCAACATAAAAAGGACATGGAGCTGTTGGAACAAGTCCAGAGGAGGGCCACGAGGATGATCAGGGGACTGGAGCACCTCCCGTAGGCAGACAGGCTGGGAAAGTTGGGGCTGTTCAGCTTGGAGAAGAGAAGGCTGTGTGGAGATCTCCTAGCAGCTTTCCAGTATCTGAAGGGGGCTATAGGGATGCTGGGGAGGGGCTCTTCATTAGGGACTGTAGTGACCAGACAAGGGGTAACGGGTTCAAACTTAAACAGGAGAGGTTTAGATTGGATATAAGATAGAAATTCTTTCTTGTGACAGTGGTGAGGTGCTGGAATGGGTTGCTCAGGGAGGTTGTGAATGCTCCATCCCTTGCGGTATTCAAGGCCAGGTTAGATGAAGCCTTGGGTGGCATGGTTTAGTATGAGGTCTCCCTGCTTCTGGCAGGGGTGTTGGAACTAGATGATCTTAAGGTCCTTTCCAACCCTAACTGTTCTATGATTCTATGATCTAAGCTTACTCTTCAAATCAAGCACTTCACTTGAAGACATACTTTTTTTTCTGAAGGAAGGTTAGACTTCTTTGGCTAAACTGAATCAACGTAATCAAAAGCCCAGATAAAAATATACAATGACTGATTTAACTCCAATGTCATTGTTTACCCAAACTAAACATACAGTAGTACAACACCCATTTCAAAGGGTTGTTAAAGTTAATTTTTACTTGTCAGCTTAGTGTAGAACATTTGAATCAGTCCTTGAAGTTCCTTGAAATTCTCTTTCCCACAAGTTCTACAATTCTTTAGGCACAGGTATATTCTCTTTTATGCCTTATATTCCCACGTACCATAAATACTTGGAAGCTGTATCACTGTGAAGAAAATTAAAGTGTGCTTTTAGCTTTAGCTGGGTAACTAGCATGTTCTCCCAAGCTAAGAGAAATGTGGGACTAATAAGCAACTTGTAGACAGATGTGACCTTGGGTCTCTTTTCTGTGTAAGTACTTCTCTGTATGTACTTTCACTTCTTGGAACTAGTTCCCAAGATGTGATAAACAGAACACATCTAATGAACTACATGGACCTTACTCATTTTCAGAACATATTTTCTTTATAATGTTTTCTTTTATCCTACCTCAACACAGTAGAATTCCTTGATCAGTAGGATTCTGAAGCACAGAGAAGATGTTTGCATTTAACAGAGCTCAGGGTTCCATTCCAGGAAACAAGTGACCACGAGATAAGAAAATGTTATCAAGAATTACTTTATTAGATCTAGTCCTTGGTGATTTAAAAAATGTTTTCCCTAGTTCTAATACAGCTGCCATGGTTTAAACCCAGCCACGCATCTCATTCACTCACTCAAACCCCTTTCTTGTCCTCCCCTGCTCCCGGAGGGATGAGGAGGAGAATCAAAAGAATGCAGCTCCCACAGGCTGAAATAAGAGCAGCTTAGTAACTAAGGTATAACACAAATCACTACTGCAACCACCAATAATAATAATGATAAAGGAAATAACAAGGGAAGAGAATACAACATCTCACCACCCATCGACAGACAACTTGCCCCAACCCCACCCGACCGAGCACCAACCAATACCTCCTCCAACCCCCCAGAGCACTAGCCCTTCCGGGTAACTCCCAGTTACATCCTGAGCATGACATGCTGTGGTATGGAATACCTCTTTGGCTAGTTTGGGTCAGGTGTCCTGTCCCTGCTTCCTCCCAGTCTCCCCTCCTCCCTGGCAGAGCATGAGACTCAAAAGTCCTTGATCAGAGTAAACAGTTGAGCAGTAACTAAAAACATTGCTGTTATCAGTTCTGTTCCCAGGCCAAAAGTCAAAAACACAGTGCTGCACCAGCTACTAAGAAGAAGAAAAATGATGTCTACTGCTGAACCCAGGACAACAGCCTACAATGATACAGAGCAATTTTAGACTGATCTGATTGGTTTTCAAAAAGAAGCTAAAGAAAATCAAATGATCCATTAACTGATGGGTATTCTGTATAGGCTTTAGATTTTTTATGAGTATGACAAACTTTACAAATCAGATTTGGAAACTTAACTGCAAATATAAACCATTATCTTCAAAGGAAAGAGGAAGAAATGTAATTTTCTCACAATTTACTTTGTAATAGGAAAAGCTGTTCAATGATAAGTTAAATTGGAAATCAGGGTGGATATTTGAAAGGACAATAAAAAGCAAAAACATTATAATCTGTATTCAATGAAATGTTATTCTTTATGTAATGCCTAGTGTTGTTAGCAAAGTTTTTTTTCCAACAATCAATCCTATAATGAAGGCTTCTCCCACTACAATGCTGTTTAAGTACGAAAGCTGCTTAGAAAAAAACAGGTAATGGTAACAATAAATTTCCTCCCATGCTCAGTATCAGGACCTGAAAGTTCTACCTAACAGCTTCATTCATTTCTCCTCTCTGACCATCTTCTTAATATAATTTCTCCAGCACAGATGATCAAATAATAGATATGCAAGTTTTAGAGGTGGCCCAGATGATGAGGACAGCCTAACAGGCATCCCAGACCCAGGGATTATGGAAATAGGCTAATGCCGTTAATCATTAGTGCACTATTGAACATCTGGAGAAAACGTAATTTTTCTCTTTTGGAGAAGATGTATATTAGAAAGGAAACCTACAGGAGTAAAAGTCAACTCCTTCAGTTTCTTAGGCAGCCAAGGATTATTTTTCCCAGCTTCATCAACATTATTGGCAAGGAAAATGATACATCCATGCTAGGGCTTTTGAAATACACTGCCACCTGTCAGAAGTGTTCGTGGAGCACACATGAACTGGATATACTATCTATGTGCCATGGACATGAAAACAGCCCTGCGGAGAAGAACTTGGGGTGCTGGTCGATAAGAAAATGAACAGGAGCTGACTGCAGTGTGTGCTTGCAGACCAGAAAGACAACCATATCCTGGGCTGCATCAAAAGGAGCATGACCAGCAGGTCCAAGGAGGGGATCCTGCCCCTCTGCTCTCTTGAGACCTCACCTGGAGTATTATGTGCAGCTCTGGTGTCCTCAACATAAAAAGGACATGGAGCTGTTGGAACAAGTCCAGAGGAGGGCCACGAGGATGATCAGGGGACTGGAGCACCTCCCGTAGGCAGACAGGCTGGGAAAGTTGGGGCTGTTCAGCTTGGAGAAGAGAAGGCTGCATGGAGACCTCCGAGCAGCCTTCCAATATCTGAATGGGGCCTACAGGGATGCTGGGGAGGGACTCTTCATCAGTGACTGTAGTGACCAGACAAGGGGTAACGGGTTCAAACGTAAAGAGGAGAGGTTTAGATTGGATATAAGGAAGAAATTCTTTCTTGTGACAGTGGTGAGGCACTGGAATGGGTTGCCCAAGGAAGTTGTGAGTGCTCCATCCCTTGCAGTGTTCAAAGCCAGGTTGGATGAAGCCTTGGGTGGCATGGTTTAGTATGAGGTCTCCCTGCTTCTAGCACGGGGGTGGAACTAGATGATCTTAAGGTCCTTTCCAACCCTAACTATTCTATGATTCTATGATTTTCTATGCACAAATCAGAACACCACTGCACTTTGTTTCAGTGCTCACTAAAACACTGCATACAGCCTTCAGTAGAGTCTTACCACTATACCATCCTTGTCTCACAACAGCAAGTCAAAAATACTCTCTGGTTTCTGATTTACTGTGTGTCCGGTTGACACTGATCCTTGGACTGCTCACCACAGGCTCAAGGGGCTGTCCCAGTAAAAAGCAATTCATATACACTCTGCCTTGAAATTAACATCTGCATGAGGCTGTCACATATCCCAAAGCCACAGCACAAGCAATACCATTAAGCTTCTTAGTGATCACCTAAGCCACTTTTAACTTTGCACAGACCAACGACCCTGCTCTCATCCTCTGACAAACTCTAAGAAAATAAATACAGCTAACCACACAGCTGAATGGCACATTGCCCTTGCTTCCCTTGTTTAACAAAATCAAATATGCTGAACAAAATTCTCAAAATACAATCTTATAGGAAGTAGCAACATTCTATTTTTCCTTATGCTATTTGCTGTTGCCGTGACATGAGCCATATGGTGCTTTTAATTTCTTTCCCTCCATGCTATCTTCCCTGATAGTTCTCCTTAAGGTTGGGTTGCTATTAAATTCAAATAGTCCAACCCTACATCTTACTAAAGTGGAAGTAAATGAGATGACAACATTTTAAGAGTAAAAGCTTTCTCCCCTAATAGTTTCAATATTCTTTTATGTCAGAAGGTGAAGCCTTAAAGTAATTTTAAATTCATCTATTTCACTTGTTTCTACCTGTCTTTACCAATTAAGTTTGCTAGAAAATGCCTTATAACCTGCAACTCCTTATATATATATATATATATATATACTGTGTAGATACATATAGGTATACACTGTATAGAGATNTTAAAGTAATTTTAAATTCATCTATTTCACTTGTTTCTACCTGTCTTTACCAATTAAGTTTGCTAGAAAATGCCTTATAACCTGCAACTCCTTATATATATATATATATATATACTGTGTAGATACATATAGGTATACACTGTATAGAGACAGTGCTTTATCTAAGCAGTCCTTTCAGTTTAAGTATACTGTACCACACTAGAAATTATTTCAAAATAACAGCCTGTCTCTTTTACATATAATTACGGTACAATCATGGCAGAGCAAAACAGAATTATTGTGAGCATTTGTGAACTTCTTTATGTAGACCTTCTTCACTAGTTTGACATTAAGAAAGAAAAAATATCAATTAGCACGTCACCAAATATAACAATCATCAAAAAGACCTTAATAATCCTCTCCTCAAAAATAAACCCAACAGCTTTTCTAATCATGGAGTGGGGAGAGAATGGTAAGACAGGAAAATGGTTCATCATAGCACAGCGTACTTTGATGTTTATAAAAACAAGCAAACGAACAAAACAGAAAAAAAACCCAAACCAAACCAAGACAACCCACAAGATCCAATTATAGTGTTTAAGCACAAACAAGTAAGTTAGTTATCTGTAATTACTGAAAAACAGGGCTTTCTGAACAGATGAGGTACATTGTTACTTAAAATATTTGTATCACACTGTCTGAAAACTTTTCACATGATTAGAACTCTAAATAGCAGGAACAGAATAAATCTATACTCTATCAAGACAAAACAGAATAAATACTT
The DNA here is from genome assembly GCA_002631895.1 of Agapornis roseicollis. Taxonomy (NCBI): domain Eukaryota; kingdom Metazoa; phylum Chordata; class Aves; order Psittaciformes; family Psittacidae; genus Agapornis; species Agapornis roseicollis. The sequence continues at coordinate 8,131 of NDXB01006585.1, read as the reverse complement.
CTAGTGTTACTAGGCAGTCTGCTAGAATAATAACAGGGTAGTAAACAAAAACAAAAACAAAACAGGTCAAAGCACTGAAAAGAAAAAAATTTTAAAAAATAAAAAAATAAAAATTGAAATGCTGGGAGTGTACTTGTGCATCCATGACAACCGAAATCTTACAGTGAGTCCTACCTCATCCAAAATAGCTTACCTGATGACAAACCTTGTCTTGATCCACAGGGAATGCGCATCGAAATGCAAGAAAAATCACTAAAATTATATGTAAGTGTAGGAAAAACAGTGAAATGGAGGTTTCACTATTTCAAACCACCTCCACAAGAAAAAGTGGGCAGATTCTAAATTTTTATTCCTCAGCAATCTTCCAGCGTTCCCTATATTCACACTGGTTCAATAACTGGCCCCTTTCCGTGTTTGAAGTTGAACAACTATTATTAGCAGACTGTCAGGTACGAGCGCGCTAGCTCCTGATCAAGTCACAGTAACATCACTGTGGTACTTCCTTCCGAGGTGAAAACAAAGCCCTCTTAGTTTACCAGCCTCTGTTCCCTAGAGAGGTATGTACACCAGCGAACAGCCCATGCTGCTGCTCTCTTCAGAGCAGTATGCCTGCCTTTTCTCCCACGCAGCTCTGCACTATTTGCAGAAATTCCCTATAAAATTTCACAAGTTTACTTCACTTCTCTCCCCCTCCCTTCCCCCCAGCCTCCCCCCGCCTTTTTACTGTAAAGCTCCCTCTTTGCTCTTGAAGCTTGCTAAAATATTCAGAGACTACTGATGACACACTGCCAGTATGTGGTTCCTTGCTGGCACTTGCCGTTCCTCTGATGTCCCTAGCCCCGCTCTTTTGACTTCTGGGTCTGGGCTTGTTCCTCGGGCGTTGAGACACATATATTTTGTCCCAATTTTTACTGAGAAGTTTCCATTCAGCTCCCCGTAATTCACCGCTGCACCCTTGCCACCTTGGCTGACCCCACCCCAGCTCCATCTCTGCCAGTTAGGAGGCGAGAGGACGTGCCACCCTCAGGCCTCGGCGGGGCGCCGGCTGCCGCGGCCGCTGTCCTTTTCCTGGTGACAGCGGGGCCGCCCCGCGGCTGGCGATGGGCCCGTCCTCCCGCGGAGACGAGGGACCCTGCGGACGCCGCCCGAAAGGACTGGCCTTCCCCAGGGTGAGTTCCACGGCCGGGCCGGGCCGGGCAGAACAGAAGCCGCGCTAGCGCAGCGCTTTCCGCCGCCGTTTGTCTCCCGTCTCTTCCCGTTCGCCAGAGCAGCTGCTGCTGCTGCTGCTGCTGCGCAACCCCTTCCCCGCCCGCCCGCTCTCTCGCTCGCTCGCTCTCCCCAGCGGCGTCGCCTCCTCTCAGCCTCGCAAAGCGCGGCCCGGTGAGCTGAACCCGGTCAGGGTCGGGGCGGGAGGGCGGAGGGAGGTGCCACCGCCACCCGTTGGGCCGAGGCGGGCCCTGGGCTGTGCGGGCCGCCGAGTCGGGGTTCTGGGTGCGCGGGGTGAGCGGACACCTGCCCGGAGCGGGGGGTCGGCGGGGCTGCCCGTCCCAGGCGTGCATGAAGGGGCGCTGGAGTGCGGCGGCGGCGGCTCCGACTTCTCAGAGTTAACTTGGTGGTGTCTCCGCCGGCGGTCAGCACCCGAAACGCCCGGGAGCCTGAGGAGCCGAGCCTAGCCCTCCATGTGCCATTCTGAGGCGGCTGCCGCGCACCCCACGGTCTCCTCACGTCCAGCAGGGGCCCCGGCCCGAAGTTGGTCGGTGCCCGGCCGGGGCAGCTGCGGCGGCTGTGCAGCCTGGTAGCTTGCGATCGGTAGCTCACGTTACACTGGGACGCGGCCGTAGTACTCCTGCTTCTGTCGTCCTTCCTTCCCTGCTACAACTAATCTTTGTGCATGCAAGAGCGTGAAACGAACAGTACTGATCTGCAGGATCTCATGGAAGAAGGACATTAGGAGCCGATCCGTGGTTTTCTGTTCACCTCTTGGGTCTGTTCCCTGTCAAAGAAATTCTCTTGCAATGTCTGCTAGACCTAATGACTGTAGCAGCATGCAGTAGGATTTTTTAACAGGATAATACGTTGCATTTATTAACTGCTTTTGTCTTAACTGCCTTTAAATTATTTAGGCTACTCTTGCTACAAGAGAAAGTGTATCATGCACTGGCCATTCTTTCTCATCAACCAGTGGGCCGTGATAGGGGAGCTGATCACACAGCTAAACTGGTAGGGCAGTACATAATTGAGCAGGGGCTGGCACAGGAGCAGGTGGCACAGCTCTTGTGCATCTTGGTGCTTTGCTCTTCTGGCAGCCTGGAAGGAGTTCTTTAAACTTTCTTTTCTGTCTTCCCATCTAAATCCTACTTTATTGAGAAACACTGATGAAGTATGTATTTAAAAGTGTCTCTTAAGGAATAAACACTTAGGAGATCACACAATAGCAGCAAGGATGTTTTTGTACCAGAATGCCTTTCATGATTGTTTCTCTTCCTAGCAGAGTGCCAGTTCCTGCTTTCTGGGAGCAGGAACTAATGGTATGGACGCTTGTTGGCTAGGACAGCTCATCTAGCTTCTGTCATGTCATCCGGCTTCAAAGGTGCCACTCATCTGATATTTTTTCAAGACTCTTGGTAACTAATGCTCAAGTTTCCGTGCCCTTATTTCTCATGACCTAATTATTGTTGTAGTCTCCATGGCTGCAGTATTCTGAAAGGATCACAGGTGACTTTTGAACAAAAATGAACCACTATGCTACTATACCCATTTCTTTTTCTTTTTCAATTTATGCATTTGGGGATTAGGGGCAAGCTAGTTGAAAAATTCTAGGCCATGTTTTCAATAGAAATTTAGGGGGTTATATTTAGTTCTTAATTTTGAACTTTTGAGAATTTTTTCTTGGTGCTTTACTTCATGTTTTCCTGCAATCTTTTTGAAGAAGAAATGGGCAAAGCTTAATGCATTGTACAATTCAGATTGTATAAGGAACTTAAATATAAATATCAAAGAGGAATTCTTATAGTGAGAGGATGCTAGAAGGGAAAGTATTCCATTCAAGGAGTGATGAATAAACAGGAAGCTGATCAGCTCTGTACCATTTCTCTGACTGCTATGTCTGCTGCTTGATCATTCACCTATTTTATGTTGTTTTCTTTGTGAATAGTTCCACTAGCTTTCTGTGGTGTTGCTCGTGGGTTTTCCAGACAGAACAGGAGGAGGGGAAAAAATGTCGTTTCTGTTTCCTTTTCCCTTAACATGTTGACAAGCATGTATGAATCTGGAAGTCTTACAGATCTCATGCTGAAATTCCTTAACAATTATTTGCTGCTGGGAGTTGTTATTTAATATTCCAGTTTCCTGCCCTTATAAATGTAAGAAACAACATTTTCAAATGGATCCAGTGAATTTTGTATTACTTTTCACCATAGTGAGGCATTCTCAATTCTTTTTTACCCTTGAAAATTTATATGAGCGGTCTAGTGTGCTCCCTAGACAGGGAAAACTTTATTTTGAGTTCTGCATCCAGATTTAAACACTATATGAAAGAATAGCTGACCTATTTGAAGAGTTTACTAAATAGCAGTGACAGCTGGAGATCAAGAAACTGTGAGTGATGCAGAAAGAGAGAAAGAAGTGGATTTATTTAGCACAAAGTCAAGTTTGAATGGGAGCTAATTATATATATATAATAGGTGTTTAAAGTTGTAAAATTTTCTTTATGGAGAATAGGAGCTGTTCTCTGTATTGACAGTGAATAAAGGAAATTGCAAGAAAATTCAGGGTAGATGTTAGGGGAAGAATTAAAATAATAGAAAATATGAAGGCAATTAAATAGTTTGGGAAGGGTGTGAAATCTCTGTCAAAGGTCTGTAAGAGAAAGTTAGACAAATGGTTTTCAGGAAAAGATGCTGAAAGCCTGACTTGGGGAGGAGGTCTTAAGACCTTCTACTCCTGGCTTTTCTGGGACTGAATCATAAAAGAACATTTGAAGGAAATATAACAAGACACATGAAGGAGCATAGGCATTTTAACACTTTGATAGGTCTACATGCTATTCCAGAGGGAAACATGAGCTCACACAGAGCAACTGATCGGAAAGCAGGACAGCCACAACAAATATAGCGCAGTGCCAAACTGGAAAGACCCACTGAGAGAGACCCTGTTTAGGAGGGTCTGTTTAGTTTATGAGTGCCAAACTGGAATATTTTATCTTTATGTTGGCATTTTTTGCTGAAAGACAAAGCAAGGTGAGAACAAGATACCTTTAACAGTTTTAGACATAAAACAGTAAAAACTTTTTAAAATATGTTCAGACCACTATAGTTAAAACTACATTAGCTATGAAAACACATCAAAATCCTGTGTTTGTATGCTTTTATTTGAGTTCCAGTTCAAGTTATGTGCAAATAAGACTAAAAATGAATGCTTAAATGTCTCATTTGCTGTTTCTTAGCATGATGCTGATACCTCGTATAGAATCACAGAATAAGTACGGTTGGAAAGGATCTTAAGATCATCCAGTTCCAACCCCTCCTGCCATGGGCAAGGACACCTCACACTAAACCATGTCACCTAAGACTCTGTCCAACCTGACCTTGAACACTGCAAGGGACTGGAGCACTCACAACTTCCTTGGGCAACCCATTCCAGTGCCTCACCACTGTCACAAGAAAGAATTTCTTCCTTATATCCAATCTAAACCTCTCCTCTTTAAGTTTGAACCCGTTACCCCTTGTCTGGTCACTACAGTCACTGATGAAGAGTCCCTCCCCAGCATCCCTGTAGGCCCCATTCAGATATTGGAAGGCTGCTAGGGGGTCTCCATGCAGCCTTCTCTTCTCCAAGCTGAACAGCCCCACCTTTCCCAGCCTGTCTGCCTACGGGAGGTGCTCCAGTCCCCTGATCATCCTCGTGGCCCTCCTCTGGACTTGTTCCAACAGCTCCCTTTTTATGNAGATATTGGAAGGCTGCTAGGGGGTCTCCATGCAGCCTTCTCTTCTCCAAGCTGAACAGCCCCACCTTTCCCAGCCTGTCTGCCTACGGGAGGTGCTCCAGTCCCCTGATCATCCTCGTGGCCCTCCTCTGGACTTGTTCCAACAGCTCCATGTCCTTTTTATGTTGAGGACACCAGAACTGCACACAATACTCCAGGTGAGGTTTCACAAGAGCAGAGTAGAGGGGCAGGATCCCCTCCTTGGACCTGCTGGTCATGCTCCTTTTGATGCAGCCCAGGGTACGGTTGTCTTTCTGGGCTGCAAGCGCACACTGCAGTCAGCTCATGTTCAGTTTCTCACTGACTTGCCTATTCTACCTGCAGGGCATTGCTCCATAAATGTTCAGGTGCAAAGAGGAACCTGTAAAAAACAAAGCCACTACAGATGGTAACAATGACTTTTTTCCGCCTAGTCAACGAGAGCTTTTTCTGAGAGAGAGAGAAAGATTCAGTCCACTCACTTATGCAAGTAAAGCTGAACCTTTCTAGGTCTTCCGAAAGCTAGGATTCTTTAACTATGAGTCTATCACTAAGAGGAGTATGTTAGCACTGTGCCACACGACATCCTTGTCTCTAGATTGGAGAGACATCAATTTGATAGGTAGGGCGCTTGGTGGATAAAGAACTGGCTGGATGGCTGCATGCAAAGAGTTGTGGTCAATGGCTCAATGTCCAGCTAGAGACAAGTAACGAGTGGTGTCCCTCAGGGATCGGTGTTGGGTCCGGTCTTGTTCAACATCTTTGTCACTGACATCGACAGTGGGATTGAGTGCGCCCTCAGCAAATTTGCCAATGACACCAAGCTGTGTGGTTCAGTGGATATGCTGGAGGGAAGGAATGCAATCCAGAGGGACCTTGACATGCTTGTGAGATGGGCTGATGCCAACCTCATGGAAGTTCAACCATGCGAACTGCAAGGTCCTACACGTGGGTTGGAGCAATCCCAGGCACAGCTCCAGTTTGGGCAGAGAAGAGACTCAGAACAGCCCTGCAGAGAAGGACTTGGGGTGTTGGTCAATGAGAAAATGAACATGAGCCAACTGCAGTGTGCACTTGCAGCCCAGAAAGCCAACCATATCCTGGGCTGCATCAAAAGGAGCATGACCAGCAGGTCAAAGGAGGTGATCCTGCCCCTCTACTCTGCTCTCATGAAACCTCACCTGGAGTATTGTGTGCAGTTCTGGTGTCTTCAACATAAAAAGGACATGGAACTGCTGGAACAAGTCCAGAGGAGGGCCACGAGGATGATCAGGGGACTGGAGCATCTCCCATAGCCAGATAAGCTGAGAAAGCTGGGGCTGTTAAGCCTGGGAAAGAAAAGGCTGCAGGAGACGTCATAGCAGCCTTCCAGAATCTGAACAGGGCCTATAAGAGTGCTCAGAAGGAACTTTTCATTAGGGACTGTAGTGACGGGACAAGGGGTAGCAGCTAAGATATAAACAGGGGAAGTTTAGATTGGATATAAGGAGGAAGTTGTTTCCTATTAGGGTGGTGAGGTGCTGGAATGGGTTGCCCAAGGAAGTTGTAAATGCTCCATCCCTGGCAATTTTCAAGGCTGGGTTTGTCAGAGCCTTGGGTGACATGGGTTAGTGTGAGGTGTCCCTGCCTGTGGCAGGGGGTTGGAACTGGAGTATCTTAAGGTCCTTTCCAACCCTAAGTCTTCTATGATTCTATTATTCTGTATTATGTGTAGAAACCTGTGCAATGTATTAGAGTGCATTTGTAGCTTTTCTTTCTATGTAAGAACTGCAACAGACATATACATGCAGACCTACAGGAGTTTTCCTTTTTAAACTCTACTAAGCCAGAGGAACACTTCAGCCTACTGTTGTATAGTCTTTAAAAGTATTTGCATTTTGATGGCTTGTTTGTTTTGTTGTTTGTTTTTTATGAGTTCACTATTAGCATTTTTGTTACGAAAATACAACCTATGCTGTGCAGGATATTGTATTATTATTATATATGCATTTCTGTCAGGAAAATGTATTTTAAAGATAGCTGCAGAAATATAAAGGTCATTTTCAAGTGTCTAAGTGTAGAAAAAAGAGCTTTTATTTTGCTGTACAACTGTGTTTGCGTGCTAAATGTAATTCAGTTGAGAGGGATGTTTACAACACTTCAGATGCCAATGATCCTTAGACAGCCTTTCTTTGCATGACTTGAACCTTGTCTTTTAAACATAAGAAGCACTTTTATCTGTCAGTCCTTTATCTTTTGGTTCAGAGGTCTATCACTAATAGTTTTATACCCCACTCCAGTACTAGACCCAAATGAAGCAGCTGTTCTGCAGATAGCAAACCAGCTTTTTTCTATGACAATTAGCATAAGGGGAACAGAATGTGTACATAGGCTTAAACATACACTATTTGAAAACACATATACAGCATATAAGGTATGCAAGATGTATATCACTAACAGTAAGAGATTTCAAAAATATAATTTAATCACTGGGGATTTGGCTGTACCTGAAAAGAACATCTAAGCTAGCTTTATGTAAAGTCTTTTAGTCCTTCCTGGTTGGTGTTAGATTTGAAGTTCTTACTGAGCTATGATAAGGTTAAATTCATTCTAGCAGCATATTACGAAATTGTGAACAATAAATGTCCTGGGTTCAGCAGTTGCAGTCAGTTTTTCTTCTCTTTAGTAGCTGTGTTTTGACTTAGCCCGGGAACAAGCCTGATAAGGCCGATGTTTTTGGTTCTTGCTGAGCGATGTTTGCCCTGACCGAGGACTCTGTGAGCCTCATGCTCTGCCGGGGAGAAGGGGGGGCGGGAGGAAGGAGGGATAGAACCCAAACTGACCAAAGAGGNAGGGGGAACTTCCCGGTCGGGCTCGTTTTCGGCGGGTGGTATCGTACCCTCTTCCCTTGTTTTCTTTGTCATTGTTATTATTGTTGGTGATAGCGATAGTGATTTGTGTTGTACCTTGGTTACTGGACTGTTGTTATCTGACCAGTGGGAGTTCTTCGGCCCATCTTCCCTCCCACTCCTCTGGGAGTGGGGAGGAAAGAGGGAAGGGCCGGAAGGGGGGAAGTTGAGTGGGTGAACGTGCTGCCTGGCTGGGTTCAAACTACAACAGTTCTTTAATTAAACAAGCCAAACGTTTAAAGCCTCTTTGGTATGGAGGATGATGGCTGAAGTACAAATA
>NDXB01006584.1:0-24585 GCA_002631895.1 Agapornis roseicollis | reverse complement strand
GCTGAGCTCTGAGGCAGAAGCTGTTCCCTGTGAGGGTGCTGAGGCGCTGGCACAGGGTGATGGCCCAGAGAAGCTGTGGCTGCCCCATCCCTGGCAGTGCTCAAGGCCAGGTTGGACACAGGGGCTTGGAGCAAGCTGCTCTATGGAAGGGGTCCCTGCCCGTGGCAGGGGTTGGAGCTGGATGAGCTTTAAGGTCCCTTCCAACCCAAACCACTGTGATTCCCTAGGAACAAGTGCGTGTGTGTTTTAGCAGCTATACATACATTAAGGCACGCTGACTTAGCAGGGGTTTTATGGCAGCAGGGGTTGGAGATGTCTGATGGATACAAACTAAAGCGCTTTGGGAAACGTGTGACCCCTTGGCAAGTGAAATCCGCGCTGTGTCACAGAGAAGGGTGATCTGGGGAGGGAGGAGCTGGGTCAGGGCTTCCCTCTGCTGTGCTCAGCACTCACCAGGGCCTGCTGCAAACCTGGACTCTTGGCTTCATGGTTCTTGTGGATTGGATTGGATTGGATTGAATTGATGGCTTTTAGGGTGCCAGGTGCGGGAGCCCCGGTTCAGGTTATAAATACAGAAAGGGAGCTACAAAGAGGTTGGGAATGTGAAGCTTCTTCACCTTCGTTTTTGGTTTTAAGCTTATTTTGTAGGTACACATTGAGAACACAGCTTTCTCCATCGTGAAGAACTGCACTGGAGTTTTCATTCCTTTTCTGTTTGAAAAAGTTCTTAGAAGTGAAAGAAGCTGAATATTGAGGCTTTGACACATGATCTGATTTCATAGCTCTCAACTGACTTCTGTTCATTTGCTCCTTGTCTTTTGAAAGGCAAGTCCATGAGGTCCAGTCTTACATGGGGCGCCTGGAGACTTCAGACAAAGAGTCAGTGCACTGTAAGTAGTTAATTGGTGGGGCAGGTCCCATTCCAGTACTGATTTGAGTTAGCTTGCAGTGTTAACCTGTGTGCTCTATCATGGGATGTACAAATCGGGCTTTCCAGTTGTGATCAGCTGGTGAGACACATCACCAATTGGAAATGCAGTACAATTACTTTGCTATTTCAATTCAATAAAGTGGTGTTTTATGTGAAGGGCAGAGCAGAAAAGACAGAGCAAGACTTTACTTCAGATGATCTTCCTGTTCTAAGGCCTTCATTGACAGGTAGTGCTTACTGTGGATGCTTCTGCAATGCCTTGAGATGGGAATGCCAGATACTTTTTGGTGCTGTTAGATGTTGGAACTCCCTGTCAGGGGCTGCTAAGGAGGCCTTCAACATAAACAGGTTATAAACCCCCCCAGTGATGCAGCCATGGAGGATTAATGAATACGTGGATGTGGACGGAACTGCAAATCCAGTTTGGTAGAAGCTCAGAATGCTGAGAAATGTGATTGTGGATCTGTTCTGTTATTTTACTATTCCTTAAGCATCCACTGATTGGCAGTCTTTCCCAAAAGATGCTTGGCCCAGTTTCTGGGGAAGATGCTGTGATTTGGAGTGCAGGAATTTAAGCAGGATGATCCTTTTCCTATCAGAACCTGTAATTCCATCTGCTGATGAGAAATACGTAGAACAAGTAGGTTTGAAATTGCTTCATTGAATTTGGACTATAAGCCTGTGCTGATAAAATGACTGTAATAAAATGCTGTGATATTTTCTGGCAGGACTTTTGCCAAGTGTATTTTGGACCTGTGTTTGAAACTCGTGTTTCTGTAGGAGTAATTGCTAATGGGCCTCATCAGGAAGTTCTGAAGGGGAAGGCCACTGCTAGGGTTGTGTACCATTTTACACAGACAATAAATGAACATACTGTTTCTCTGGATATATATATTTAAAGACAGATACATGCTCTAGATATTAGCATTTCAGAATTTATAGGGAAAAGGGTATCATCTTTTGCCTGGAGAGCAGGAATAGAAGCCAGGAAATCAAACTTTGTTACAGCTTTCCTTTTCCACCTGTGAGTGAGTAATCCCTTCTTGCTCAGAAAGACATGAGATGACCAAGATAATACTACTAGTGTTTGGACTAGCAAAAACTAACATAGTCTGCTCTCCTGATTGCTTTTCTGTTAACTTTAGCTGTACTAAATGATGGAGAGATGAATTAGGACACTTCGATTGATTTGTGTCTATATATGTAAGCTAGTTACTGTTGGGGTGAGATCAAAGGGCAAAGAAAAGGGGTTGTAGGTGCTGTTTGCTTTTCTGGGTTCTGCTGAATGGGTTCTCTGGGATGTCCCGAGATATTGTGGAGTAGCTGGCAGTTAATAATGCATTTGTGTGTACCTCTTGAGTCTAAATGCAGTAAGAACAAATGGTGCCTGTAGGATCTGGTGGCGACTTACAGCAGGTCTGAGCCTGCAGGACTCTCCTTGTGGCTGCACAGGCATGACAGTGCCTCTGTCTTCTCAGTAGTCTGGACGTGCTCTGGAGGGTGTGTACCTGCAGCCCTACAGCTCACCTTCAAACCCACCTGTCAGGTGATTAATAGTGCTCCTGTCTTTTGCCCTTCAGTGCTCTTAGNTCCTTGTGGCTGCACAGGCATGACAGTGCCTCTGTCTTCTCAGTAGTCTGGACGTGCTCTGGAGGGTGTGTACCTGCAGCCCTACAGCTCACCTTCAAACCCACCTGTCAGGTGATTAATAGTGCTCCTGTCTTTTGCCCTTCTGTGCAGTGCTCTTAAGAGTTGTGAAATGCTGGATTGTGACATGGTTAAATGCAGTTGTCAAATGAAGAAGGGGTTGTGGCTTGTACTGAGTTTTGCTGTACAGTGTAACTGAAAGCATATGACTCCTGCCCCAGTCGTATCCATTTCCCACCTCATTGAAGTACGTGAGTTTGCACTGTGAACTATTGTCCCTTTGCTATTTCTACACAGGTTAGCAGAAGCAATTGCAATATAGATGATTACAGAGGCAATTACAGTGGCCTTGTTTTCTCCCTTGAAAGGGCTTTGGCCAGGTCTTTCGAGCTGTTTGTCTAGTCTACCAGTTCCTGAATCCTTCCCATGCTCTGTCAGTCTCCCCTGCTATAGGTATGGATGATGCGTATTAACTCTCTGTTAGCAGTTTGCCATTAAACTGCCATTGTTGTGAGAATCATTTTGGCTGTTGGCTCCTGTGAGCAAATCAATCCAAGGCAACAGGGAGAGGATGAAGGGGAGAATGTGGGATCTTTACATCCTAATACATGGAGCTGATAGGGAAAGAGGCTCAGATACCTTGAAAGAGCAGGGGGTGTCCTAGCTCCTTCCTCAGAGAAGGCAGAGGGAAAGGCAAGAGTCTCAAATTATTGTGGTAAAGAAGTGGCTTCTCATGATATCTAGAGTTCTTCGGTACTGATTATTTTTTCCTATCTGGTAAGCATTTGCATCTTTCAGGTTTTAAACACTGGTTTGAGTGCTTTTTTATTCCCTTGCAGTGGTAGAAAACGAAATTCAGGCCCGAATAGACAATATCTTCAGCAACTTGGAACGTCTGGAAATCCTGTCCAGCAAAGAACCTCCCAACAAGCGTCAGAATGCTAAACTGTAAGTTCACCTTCTCTGCTAGGAGAGTGTAGTGTTTGGTATTATTTTAATTACATTCATTGAAGCCCTCTGCCTTTTGGTTTGAGTGAAAACTTCATACTTTGTGTAACTTATCTCTGTGCTCTATGCTAGCAAAGTTGAGGCACAGAGGGCAAAATCGCTTTCCTGCATTTAACCATAAACTGGTGATGGAGCTTCATTCGTGGCTCTGTTCTGAGATGATCAGAACCTGTCACTTGGATGCTTAAATTTCTTCTTTATATGGTGTTTGCTTTTAATGGCATTTGTGGCAGTAAGGAGTAGAATTACTTCAGTTGGATTAGTTGTCTCTGGAGCATTTTCCTACCAGTTGGTGACTAAAATAAGGAGCGAGTACTGGTTTGAGCAGGAGGTTGAACCAAACAGCCCAGGTCCTTCAGTTCTAGTTTGTTCTGTGACTCTGCTATTAATGTTTGGTCCTAAAATGTCTTTGTTGATACTAGGGAAGGATTTCACATCAGCTGTATTATTGAGGTCAGTACCTGAAATAGTCATCTAGGCTTTCTTTATAGTAATCAGAAATTTAGGTAGAGACCGCAGAGTTCTGGATGTCATTTGGTTTAGCCTAATGGAGAGGTCTCTTTTATTGCCTGCTGACTTTGAAGCTAATTAATGAAACCTGAAAGCTTCATCTTTTATGGAAAGGGGGTCATGAAATAGAAACCATACAAATCCTACTGTCTTTCCAGATCTGTGTTAAATGAGGAATATATGTATAAAACCCCTGAAGAGATAGGATGTCCAAGCGTATCATTTAGCCCCCAGTTAAATAATCACCTGTTTAGTAGAAAAATGAGGCACTGAAGATCTAAGCCTCGAATATAGGCCTAAACTTGAATGACTTTTATGTAATAGATAAGTAGAACCCATTACTCTTTATTATTTGTCGCTGTTTGTGCACCATTATTCCTATTAAGAGCTCTGGAAAAGAATGGTATTTTTACCCCTGGGAATGTCCTGCTGCTGTTGATCTTTTCTAGCCGAGTTGACCAGCTCAAGTATGATGTTCAGCACCTGCAGACAGCTCTGAGGAACTTCCAGCATCGCCGTTACATCCGGGAGCAGCAGGAGCGACAGCGAGAGGAGCTGCTTGCACGTACATTCACTACTAATGTAAATAGTCTTTGCTTTAGCTCTTTGGGTTCTAGAAGCTCTAGGCTTTCAGAGGAGTTTCAGGCAAGACATAGGCGTGACTCATGCTGCTGTGAGATGTAAATGGAATAAAGATAGAAAAGATTAACAGTATGTGCTGGAAAAGTGCAACTCTCATGAGGGACACTTGAGCCATTAAAAGGCAGTAGTAAAAGACTCCAGAAGCTGCTGCTCCTGTTTTATCCAGTGCCTGACTTTATCTGGTAGTTGCAAAGGGGAAAATGAGTTGGGTACCAGATGTACTTACACATTTGACTTGGAATTGTGTCCGATGTCTTTGTCAAATCCTGACATCTGTAAACTGTCTGAATTACACGCCCTGCTCTCAGTAGATGTCAGCAAGCTTTAATTTGTCCAAATCACACAGCTGGAAAAAAACCCCAAACTCTTGCTTTTTATCTGTAAATGATTTAAAAGTTTTTCATAACAGGGATGTGTTTACACCTGTTCTTGTTAATTTTTAGCTCCTCCACTGGGAAGTTCCCCAGTGCAAATTCCTTTGCTTAAATAATGTAGGTTTGCTTTCGTCTTTCGTTTTGCTGTGACTCAAAAGCTAGCCTTTGGCTTGGTTTCTGTGGGTTTCTTTTTTTTCTTTCTCTTTCTTGTTAATTGCATATAACCCATCATTCCTTATCTGTGTTGTCATTATCTTATCATTCCTTATCTGTGTTGTTAGGGAAAGGAAGAATCAGTTTTGAGATTTGGGAAGTTCAGTGCACTTCTCAAAGCCTGACATAAGGATGAGCCTGAGCTTTAAGTTGGCCATTATGAAGTTACAAACAAGATTTGAAAGGAACACTGGAACCTGATTCGGTTTTAAAACCCTGTGGTGTTTCTCTGCAAATACAGAGACATTTTCCTACAGAAAAAAATTGTCCAGAAATAAACCACATGTAAGTGGAACAGTTTTGAAGAGCAATAGCTCTGCAAATACAAAATAAATGGCAAGTTGGGGTTTTTTTCTCTAGATGTTGAAAGGTGCCTCAGGATGAAAGGAAAAAAACCCCAAACCATTATTATTTGTATTTCTTTCCACTCACAATAAAATTGTGACTTTTAAAGTAGAATGACCCTTTAATAGGAAACTGATGATTGATTTGTCAGCTATTGGCCTGTAGTGGTTAGAAGTTCACATGTTTCTATTTATACACTACCCTATTAAATAGAAATGATAGCTGAGCTTGTAAGCATCCTGAGTAAATCACTGTAACATACAGAACGGCTTTGGAAAGCTGTAGCAGTGTCCTAACAATTTGCTTAATTCAAAGAGAAATACAGTCTTTATGTTTAAGGCCTTCCCTTGTACCATTCTAGGGAAAACCTCTAACAGCAAATGGAAGAGATGATGCCATCGAGTCTCCCGGTGAGGAGGGTCAAATCTGTGGTAGTTTTCGTGCTGCCTTGGGGTGTATGATAAAACCCTACAAGCTTCTCATTTGGGAAATCAAATCCTTGCTGATTTGAAGTCTTATACATACCTGAAATAACAGCTGCTCAGCTCCAAATCCAAGTGCTCCTGCTCTGCAGGCCCATGTAAGACAAGACGCTTGTTTCAACCTTAGTGCTTCATTGACATTTGATCAGAGATGTGTGTGCTGTCACAGGTTCTTCATCCACTGACTTTGACCCTGCAGCTGCTAGTAACTCTTGTCCTTTATTCATTCTTCTACAGTAAGCAGCACACCCCTCGAGGCTGTACAACATCTGACAGTGGATCATACATGTCATTCCCATATTAACTTCTGTAATAATCACCAGAGTCTCCTCAGAGCAAGTTCAAGGATGTTATGTGTGTGTAACCTACAGCCAGCTGTCAGATGTAGGGTATAAACCCTTTTTTGCCTAAATATGAGTTCTGAATGTTGGTAGCTCTTGTACCAAGTACATGGGAGCAGGTAGGCCAGTGGTTCCACACTTACCTCTTACCAGTATCATGATTCCTGTTCATAAACCAGGGTGGGAGTGATGAGCTGTTATCTTGGACTCTCTGGATGGAAAGGTGCCCAGAGAAGATTAAACTGAAGGCCTTTGAAAGACAAAAGTGATCACATCCTCCAGTCTCTTGTGCAATCCAGATTACAGAGTTTTATCCAGTTATTTCCATTTCAGGATGCATATTTGAGCTAATGCATCTTTTCTGGAAAAAAATGTTATTTTTTAATGGTTTCAGGGTTTTTTAAGACTAGGCCTTGGGTGCTGAGCGAATCAAACCTTCAGGGAATGAGGCCAGTGGCTTTTTGCCCTCCTCAGAAATATGCACCATACTGTAAACTTCCAGAGTGTTCTGCAGGCCTTTTGTCACTTAGAAACGTGACCCTAAATCAGTGTCTCTCACTTGGAGGGGTCACATGACTCCTTGTTAAACACCTTCTGCTGCTTCTGATGTTCTCTCTTGTAAAATCCTTTCCTACATAGATCAGTCTATAACACATTCTCTTTTAATCTGACTTTTTAGCCTTTGAGATCTGATTGCAGTTGAACACACCTGATCAACTTTGCCTTTTGGCTTGCTTCCCATAGGCTTCTCTTACTTTTTTCCACTCAGATATGAATGTATTTAGTATCTGTATGCAAACCTGTTTAAGACATAATCCTTCAAGTCCTGTCAAGGTTTTCTTGCCACATTTGTTTCTGCATGTTCTTTTTTGTGGATCTAACTATGTGTGGAGTGTGTGCGTGAGCAGGCAAGGTAACCAAGACCCTGCATTTCCCCCACAGGACTCTGACACCACCATACCGATCGACGAAACATTACAGTTTAATGAATCCCTCCAGAATGCCCATCGTGGCATGGATGATCTTATTGGCAGTGGGACCAACATCCTTCAGGGCCTGAGGGACCAGAGAGTGACATTAAAGGTGGGGGCATCCTGTTTTACCAAAGAGACCCCACGTTTTTCTGTGTTTGTGATGACTTAAGTAAAACAAATACATGACTTTCTTCCATTACACTGCTTCAAGCTGAGAACGCTTGAAGGCCCAAATCCCATTTAAACTAAACCTGAAATATTTACATTTTATAATCCTATTAGGAACATCTTTAAGCTCTTTTGGAGGCTGGATGGCCTAACAATCTTCACCTGCATGGTACTTAGTATCTGGAGTGAGTAAGGTTATGTTCTGTTCCTTTACGTTTTGTTTAGTTTGTGTTTAAGAATGGGACACTGTGAATTCTGTTCTTTTGGAAGCATCAGGTCCTTATGTTTTCAGGGGGATTTATCTTCTCTCTCACAGATGAGGAAATCCTTTGTCATATTCCTTTCCCACTTAGCTTAGCTTTTTTTACATACCAGAGACTTGGTTGCCCATTCACAAACCTGGCACAAGCAGTCAGCCTGGAGACCGCTCACACAGATCAATGGGTTAATTTGGAAGCTTGTTATTCCGTGTAACTTCCTGGGTATTGAAACAAGGGGGACACAAAATCGCAGAATGGAATATGTAAACCTTTAGAATTAGTTTTAAGTAATGCTAAGTTTGATGGCTTTGCAACAGTGGCAATGGGAAATTACTGAGGTGCACGGTACATAGGATAAAAGTAAAGTACAGGTGGAGAACATGCTGAGAATTCTTGTACAAGACAAATCGTTATAGTTGACATCTTAAAACAGTCTAGAAGAAGAGGACACAGGGATAAGGAGTATCTGGGAAGGGCAGGTGTGCAGGATGGGCTGCAGTTAAACTAACTGATAAGTAGGAGGATAGGATTATCATGTCTCTGGTGCTAAGGAACCAATTAGACCGGTGTAAACATCTAACTGCGCATCCTTTGAAGGCTGCCAGCAGTGATGAAGATTGTTGGAAGAAGTCACGGACCCTCAGAGACCAGCACCACAATTGTGTACGCATGCAGGGAGCTTTCTGGAAAGTGATGTAATCCNATGAGCATCTACTGCGTGTGCTTCAAAGGCTGCCAGGAGTGATGGAGATTGTTGGAGGAAGTAAGCCACCCTCAGAGACCAGCGCCACAATTGTGTACGCATGCAGGGAGCTTTCTGGAAAGTGATGTAATCCATACGTAGCCTCATGAATATGTATGTGTGCCCAGGCACTATATAAGGATGGCTTGTGCAGCAGTACAGGGACACACGTTAGGAGGAGCTGTCCCCCGGGTCTCCTGGCGCCACAATAAAGAATACCTGCCTGTCAGCTTGAAAACTTGGTTGGCAAGTTTGTCCCTGGAGTTTTGTCCGAATCAGTATTGGATATAAATGTGTATGAAGCAAGTATTCCCAAGCTACTGCAAGGCTGTAACTGTTCTGGCTGTATAATTCCACTGTTCCACCCACTGCAAGACTTGAAGAGTCTTCACTTTCCTATTGTTTGCTTTGGTTTTAAAGCTTCCTATTTGGTTTCTGTTCAAGCTTTTTTTTCGCTGTGAACTAACATGGAAACATTGCTGCAGAGACAGAAGTGCTGAACTTGAAAGCAGAGTATGTAGGGTTTGATGTGAGAGGCAGGAAATGAGGTGAAAAAAAGTGATTATGCCTAACTAACAAAGACATAACCTGATTTCAGCAAAGGGCCTTCCACAGAAGAAACTGGTTATCTCACTCGGCACTGCAATTCTGTGTATTTTATGGATTGAGAAACTGTTTGTGCATGCATGTCCAATACAGTTGGTACAGATTCCATCCTCAAAGAGCTTTTCTGATCTTAAGGCAGGTTTATACTCAAAGCCATTGCTAAATTTTACCTTTTTAGTCTCCTGCAAGCACAGATTGAGTGGACTGGAAGAACAGAAGGTAGAGGTTTTATCTGAAGGTAGCAGAGCATTGTGATAGGAATCTGTGCTATTACCCCTGCTCACAGAAGACATAACTAAGGCTTAAGGCTTTCTGAAGCAGGGTGTGCTGTTGAAGACTTGATCCCAGAAGGCATTTTGAGATACTATGTCCATTCTCATTACCATGGTGTGACAAGGGTGTTTGCTGCCTCCTGTCCTGCAGCTCACTGTGTTTACCTGTCATGTGCTTACTGCTCATGATGTGGAAACTGGTGGCGTCCCCATTCTGAATAACACCAACTGCTTCAGCAGTGAAACAGAACTGAGGTGTGGGCCTGTCTGCACCCTTTGCTCAGTGCTTTTCTCTGGAAAGATTTCTTGAAGTCACATTAACTACACTTTTATATGCTTTCTTGTTGCACTCTACCATTAGCCTTACATAGTTCCTAGACCCACTTTTCAACCTCTTGTTGGTATGAACTGTGCTTCAGCAGGAGGGAAGTTCTACAAGAAAGGTTGTCTGAAGAAGAAACTTCAAGTTCTTATTGGACTATGTCTGAAAAAGGACCAGGAAAACTCTTAATGCCTCTGTAGGGAGTGCGCCTTCTCTGAGACGCTCTTCATGATGTCTCCATCTGGACAGACTGTTCTGTATCTTTAACCACGTTCCTGTTCATGGGTGTGAATTAATTTGTCTCATCATTCAGCTATTTCCAGGGTCCTGGTCTTAGATTGTAGGAACTGTTGGCTAAGAGCAAGTTCCACTGATCAGAATCCATCGTTTGCCACCCGTGATGAAATACTCTTGGACTGTGTGAAATAAGAAGTGTTGGACCATGAGGTTAATTGTTTCTTTTTATTCTTAGGGTACTCATAAGAAGATCCTGGATGTGGCCAACATGTTGGGCTTATCCAACACAGTGATGCGGCTGATCGAGAAGCGAGCCTTTCAAGATAAATACTTCATGATTGGGGGAATGATTCTGACTTGTGTCATTATGTTTCTCGTCGTGCAGTATCTGACATGAGCTACTGAACTGTATCATCAGAGGCGATGGTCTTTTGGAGCAAGATGGACTGTCCTCCAAAGTGTACTTTGCTATGAGTGCTGCTTTGGATAAGCCCCTCCTGTGAACTCCAGTGTTCACAAATCACACTCATGCGGGAAGCACGCAGGGAAACAAATTTCTCTGGGGACACTGTAGTTGAGAATGGCCCTATAAAAAATAACCCCATCCCCTCCTGCTCTCACCTCATTGTCTGCAAGTTTTCAGTAGGAAGCAGCAGTGGAAATTTTACGCAACTGTATTGCAAGGTAGGAGTGTCCTTTCGGATAGGGATAGGTAGGGATAAGAGGATTCAAAGGCAGAGCATAAGATGTAATGAGCCTTTCCTGTGCTAGCTAGAAGGGACCCTGATCACTGTATTTTGCCATGAAAGAATGCCTCTGAGGAGAATGTGCATCAGATGTAGCACACTGCTGGGGAGCCAGTGTGTGGAAAGATGGGAAGTAAAGGATTCCCATCTGCAAACCCACTGTTTTGCTTGGAAGGAGATAGATTTGTGGGAAAGGGTTTTAAAGCACGGTTATAACCTCAGCTAACTTTTTTGTTTACACCTACAGTATTAACCAGCACAAGTATTGCCGTTTTAGGCTGAAATGCTTCTCCTCTGAGCTATGTTTTGGTACCTTTTTATGCCCTGCAGCTTCCCAGTGGAAGCTCAATGCTGTACTGCCTGCTTTCAGCTAGATACACATCCCATGTGTCATCCCATTGTGCCTAGTACCAAATATAACCTCTAAGGTATTTTTAATGCTAGTGCACTTCACATTTTGGTGAGTTGTATTCACTTTCTGAGGTGGTTGGTTGGGGTTTTGTGCTCTCTGGCTGGTATTTTTTGTGTCTGTGAAGCAGGCAAATCCTAGCTGTGCTCAAATTGAGGCTTCTGATTTTTGTGTTCATAGAACTGGAATGAGCTCTCTGTGCTGTTCAGAATAACAGTGGGATCAGGGCAAGAGACCATTCACTTAAAATGAGCTGTGTCAAAAGAGTTTCCTGAAGTTACGTGCCTTGGGATGGTAAAAACATCCCTCACGCTTGGGAAGGGTGTTCCTATGTTACCCTTTGTATCTGCAGAATTACTAGGAAAGATTCCCATGCACATCATCTCACAGAGGTGAGGACAGCCAGCTTAGATGTATCTCCTCACAGTTATGCCTCATTGTCTAAATATGGCACTTTCCCTGTGGACTTGGGGGGGCTCCATTGGAATGGCCTTCCTGATACTCTGGGCATCATCCATTTCAATCAGCCTTCAGATATATTCCCATCCCAGTGTGTGTACAAGTCTGGAGCATTTCCAGATGTCCAACACAGAAGGGTCATATTCAGATGATGTGGCATAATGATGGCAATTCCTTGGCTTTTTTTTGGCCTGGAATGGTTGTGAGTCTCTTACTTAGTAAAAGATTACAAGTTCTGCATTCTGTCTTGCTTTGCTTTTATTATGCAGTCTGGAGAAATGGTATTAATAACTGTACAAAGTGAATCTGGGTTAGTATGGGCAAGTGAAGCAGGGTTTAGCTGTTGTTTATGCACCTTTTTTACAGCTGCATAACTGAAGTACTGCCTGACCTATGTGCTGTGACATAGGTTTATGCCCAGATGAGAGAACCCAGCTCTATATGTTACAGGCCAGTCAGCTTCATACTTGGAACGCAGGGCAGGAGAAGAGCCAGGGCTCAGAGCATTGGCTGGCTCCTGCAGATGCAGAAGTGAAGGCCAGGCTGCTGTCAGTGCCTAGATAATCCTCTTAAGTGGTTCAGCAGAAGAAAGCCTCAATGCTCATTACATACCCAGTGTGCAGCGTGCCTTCTGGTTATCCATGTTCTGCTTCTCGATGTGCTTGGTGCTTCTGGAGTGTTCTGTGCTCTCTGTTCCTCAGTCCACCAGGCCTTCCCAAGGGAACACGTTAGCAGATCAAGTACAGTTATTTGAGGCACGAGGGAATTAAAAGGAGAGGAGGTCTGCTGTGATAAATCACCCAGCTTGCTGTATCTTTGATCTAAATCCTGTCTCTAAATTAACCTTACATTTATTCTAAGTCTGAAATTTAATAGATTCAGATACTGGGCACTTGAGAGATCCTCTTCGCTGAGACCAGTTGGGCACCTTTTAAGGGATCCCTGGCAAACCCTTTTGTTCTGATAAACTGGTCCAATTTCACCTTGATTTTCCAACTTCATGGTTTAGCTTTCAAAGCATGTCCCCTGATGGTGCGTCAGGTTCATGTAGTTGTGGCCTGCTGTAGCAGCATTTGTCTTCTACCAAGGTGGGGCTTCAGCCAATTTGTTTCCTATATTTGGCTTGTGGTAGGAGCCATAAAATAATTGGAACTGGATTTTTGGTTTCGAAACTATGTTGGCACTTTAATACATTTCTCTTTATTTTGCCCTTTTAGGGTCTCCATGTACTTGTGTAGGCTGATTTTCCCTTTGTAAGCAGCATCCTTGCTATTTACTATCTAGAGGTGCAGTGTGGGGCTTGAAGGAACTACCTGGGTAACTGGATTTGATGACTTCAACAGATCTGTACTACATGTCAAGTCCAAAATGATGTACAAGGGCATCTGTGCTGTGTCAGACATGTAAAACCCTCCAAGCTTCTGTCAGTACAGCAGGAGCACAGGTAGGCTCAGGATTCCTGCTAACATGAGACAGAGCTGAAACCCTCATCCCTTTACAAATGTTGCTGCTGTGGCTCTCTGTAGTTTTCTTTCTTCCTAAAGACCACGTTTCCCTCAACAGAGTTGTTTTGTTTCTGAACTCGTGTGGCATGGCCAAGTATCCCAGCTGTTGGATGAACTGTTCTCATTAGAGGACACTGGAAATTAACTTGCATCTGGAAAAAAGCCCCTTTGTACCAGTACTTTATACATGAAGGAGCAAGGGTGGGACATGATGTGATTCATGTGATGGGAATAAAGATGATCTTTTTTCAAGCAAATGAAGGTTTTTACCTTGGCTAACATGGAGCGTGCTCGGGTACCTCACCAAGCTGGATGCATTCTGGTATTCTCAGTATTGAGACAGGTAGGCACAAGCTGGCTTGGCCAAATGGGGAACCCCTGCCTGAGCTCAGATGTGAAGAGGTACAGGAAGTGGGAATGGGATCAGCTGCCCTTGGAGGAATGGATAATGAAGGACAAAGCTCAGCTGGCACTGAAACAAACCAGTGAGGGATAAGAAGGGCCTGTATGAACACATTGGCAGCAAAACGAATGAAAGCCTCCATCCAAAGGTGACACTAGAGGAGGCAGCCGAGGGACCCAAGTCTTTCCTCCTGCAATCTCTCCTACTGTTTGCCTGCCCAGGAAGGTGCATAGTGGCAGACACTCCACCTGAGGGAACTGAAGTCCCCACCAAAGGGAGAAGTGGCTGTTTCTGCTACCATGAGGAGGGGGAGCATGGAGCCAGACGGGAGGCATAAACCAGGGATGTCCTGCATACAGAGGGAGAAAGCATGCAATGAGAATGGAGATGGGAAATGCAGGGTGGGTTTTCTTCCCATTTCACTGGGAAGGGATGAAGAGGGGACTCTGCAGAGGAAAAGGCACCAGCAAGGAAAGGGTTCCTGTGGAGTAGCCCAGTTTGCATCTTTTAGTATGCAAGGTGTGGAACATCACCTTTCTCTTGCAATGTATGTTTTGGGTTGCAGTCATTCACGTTTCCCACAGCTACAAACCACTTATTAAATGACAAAACATCTGTAGCATGAGACGAAACCAGTAACAACACTACCTGTGACTGTAGTAACAATATCAAATGTCTCAAGTTGAAGAAAAACACCTCTTTGTGAGCTGTAACATAATGCAAAGGTGATGGTGTCATGTCTTCATAGTAATACTGTGTAAGTATAAGAATTTTATCATGGAATCACTGAATGGTTTGTGTTGGAAGGAATGTCAAAGCTCATCCAGTTCCAACCCTCTGCCACAGGCAGGGACACCTTCCACTAGAGCAGGTTGCTCCAAAGCCCTGTCCAACCTGACCTTCAACACTTACATTAAAATATTATTTATATTAAAATGTATTTATATATATTATACATAATATATAATGTATATATTACTTATATTAAAATATAAATATTTCTATTTCTGTGGAAAGCCCACGTTTCCATATTCTCAGAGAGGCAGCCAGAGGAAGACACGGATGCCCTGTGCTGCCTGTGGGTCTGCTTGTGGGGTACACAGACCTGGCTTCTTCCATCCTTTCTACTCTGCCCCTCTTTCTGCACTGGCTTTTAGCACATTTAGGATTTGGTTACACTGTGATTTGAACAAACCTAAGAGGGCACTAGGAGCAACAACAAGGAATTCCAGTGTGTCCAGGAATGTGTGCCTCAAGAGAAAAAATGCCTCTTCTCTGAGTCACGAGTGGCAACTGCTGACAACCATTTCTATCCCAGATATCCATAGGCATTTCTAGTCAGACCAGCCCTACTGCCATAGTGCTGGTAGCCCAGACAAGGCAGAAATGGCCCAGCAGGCAGGATGCACCCACCAGAGTGCTCAGAGTGAGCACAGACACTGCTGAGCTTCCAAGAAACAAGCTAAAGTAAGTACATGCTCCAAACCCCTCCCTGGCAGACCACAAGAGGCTGATATTTCCCTACATCCCATCAGCTTCCGCTGGCAAGGGTCATATCTAGCCTCTAGGGAAGGGGGTAAAGGCTCCAGCACTGCACAGCCTACCCATCACTAGAGACTGGAGTTTAACACAGGAATACTGTGGCTGTGACCATAGTGATAGTCCCATGAAAGTCCTCACTCTGCCACCTTGGAGTAGCTGCTGTTTGGCATCCTGAAAAATATTCCTTGTCCTGTAGTGAATATGGAACAATCAGGAGGAGCCAATAGCTCAATGCCAGACAATGGTGAGCTTTTACACAGTCACAATGCTGAAGGAGGCTCATCTCTGCCTTTTACACCTTTGCAGCCTGTTAATCACTTTCCCCAATCCTCCCGAATAACTGCAGGGAACAGTGAAATGACAGGTTTCCTGTGCTTCAAAGGCAGCAGGGCATGCAGGACATGCTTGAGGAGATTGAGGAGATGGGATTTCAGCTCTATCATCTGTTGGTTGCACCCACCTTACACGACAAACCCACTTCTTGTGGTCCCTACCCCCCAATTAGTATGGCCAGGGGATGTTCTGAAGTGACAACTATGACCTTCCAAGTCATTCTCTGCACCTCCTCTGCAGTGCAGACCCAACAAAAAGCAGGTAGTTACTGCACTAAGCCTTTCACCACCTGGCAATTAAATGAGATTAGGATAATGGAGCCCAATTATGGCATCTATCTAAAATTACAATGCTCTGGCCCACAAATCCTGCAAATAAGCTACTGCAGCCAATCCAGAAGCTGACATTTGCCACCACTTTCATTTGAAGTGGCAAAAGGAAAATCAAATAAAGGCTGAGTGAAGGGTTTACTGTGGAGGCATTTCCTTATTCAACAGAACAAGTCCAACAAATCACTGCAGATGAATTTTAGAATGAGTCCAAGAGTATTCATAACCTTTTTATTCTAAATTACCAACAAGAACCTTAACAGAACTGAACTTTAAAATAAGCCTGATTGTGTACATTCTATTCAACATGCATTGTGTTACACTGGTAGGAATACAAATGGGGAAAGGCCCGTCCTTTGAGGAACATACTTTTCAAAACGTGAAAAGCATTTCTGTCTCCACAAATACCAGATGTGCTTTCTTAATTCTTTGTATCTTTAGATCCTGTTTTTAACTTTGCATCTGCTTTTAGAAATACACTGCTTAAGCCAAACATTGACACAGAACCCAATATATATTCCGAGTGACTTAAACTATTCCTGCCTCCACCCTCCCCAACAAAGACCGGTTATGTTAGAACCTCAAACATGTTTTTTATGTGTTAGAAAACTTAAAAACTCTAATGGAAACTAGATGAGTACTTAGGTGTACTCTTTAAACTTCCCCTGCTTGGTATTACTCATATTGTAAGGAAGTCACAGAGGATTCCCCATTAACGTATGACCTGAATCACAACAGGCTCACTCATGTGACAAAGTCAAGGCTTGAAGCTTCAAAGGCGTGATCAGGATGTTTTCACCGAAGGCAGAAGTCTCTGTAAATGACAATGTAGTTTAAAACCCAAACTATGCACTTCCCATACCCTATGTGGACAAACTCTGATGCTGACAAAATAACAAGCAAAAAGGGCATGCACAGGGAAAAACTTCCAGCTTTGACTGATCCAGATGATTTGAATTCAACATTGAACAGCAGGAGGTCTCAGCCTCTTTACAGGCTGAAGAAACTCTCAGAACTGTATGCTCTCCAGGCTGGAACAGGCCCCCAAATGGCTACAGGTGTTAGGACATCAGAAAGCCTCCTGTAGGACAAGCTTTCTGCACCCCCCCAACAAAACCCCAAATGTTCTCAGAAATGTCCAGTAGAAGTCCCACAGGGAGCACGCTGGGCACCAGATGCTCCTGGAAACAGCAGCAGGGAGGGTTGCTTTGCAGATGCAAGACGTGCTTATGGTGCAGGGTAGAAATTCCTGGCAATCACCCTGTTGTGTGGTTCATGACTTCCACTAAAATAGGACTCCAATAGCTCCTGCTAAGCCAAGGCCTGAATTCACACATATCTGCCACTTTCGCAGGGCATTTCCTCTCTCCCCTTTCACCCAGCATAATTACAGGCTCTCTTTTACAATCAGCACAAAACACAACTCGAAAAGGGCCTCTTTCCAAACACACTCTTCACAGAATCACAGAATCCCAAGGGTTGGAAGGGACCTCGAAAGATCGAGTCCAACCCCCCTGCGAGAGCAGGGTAACCTAAATTACATCACACAGGAACTTGTCCAGGAGGGCCTTGAATATCCCCAATGGAGGAGACTCCACAACCCCCCTGGGCAACCTGTTCCAGTGCTCTGGCACTCCTGTTTTAAAACATCAAGCTAAGGGGCAAGATTTTAGGGATATGTGCAACCCCCCTGTACTGTTCTGTTTCCCACTCTCACTTCTTTGATTAGGAACTTAATCAGACCCTACCTCTTCTACTTAAACTCCCACCCTCTGAAATCCATCACTTCACAAGAGTTCTGCCTTTTCAGAATCACTGGAACAACTTCACAGTTAACTACTGTTAACTACTCACTGCAGTCAGAGGAGGGAAGGGTTTCAAGCTGGTGGTGGGTAAATTTATCAGTCCATCTGCTCAATAACAGTCACCAAATGAAGATAAGGGTAACTTATGAAACAAATACTTGGAGAAAGATCTGTCAACCAAGGACAGATATCTACAAGCGACATTCCAGTTTGGTTTGGCAGATACAGCCTGACACTACGGTGACTGGAGTCACTGACCTGTGCAGAAACTATGCCTACAATGCCCCTCAAGTACCAGGTTTAGTTAGCTGCTCCAAGTAGGAAACAAGACAGCCATTCCCTGAAGCATCTTTAAGGTTTTGCTTTGTAGTTACTAGCAAAAATTGTCTGTGACTTTAACATCAGACACTAAAACAGGGGAAGCTGCTTCCCACTTCCAGATGCAGTTTGTTCCCACACCCTCCCCCCAAGTAGTCCTGGTTTAAGCAGTCTTAGTTTTACCCTGCTCTGAGTTACTGGCTGGGCTTAAATCACGACACACCAGATTCCCTCAGAAACTGCTCTCGAGAAGGCAAGTGTTATATACTACCCCTCCTGCCCATGCAGCAGTGGCCATAGAGCGTTACTGCAACCAGAGATTACAGCAACAGTCACCATCTCCAGAATTAACAGTGCCAAAACATGGATAATACTTACAGCCTTTCCATGATACAGTGCATGGGAAGGACTCAGGGGCACGTACTCTTGAAGGCAAGCAGTTCTTCTGCTCAAAGGTGGTACTGGAACTGAAACACTACAATTACTTCTCCTGACAGATGATCGAATTTATGCATTTTACAACAGCATGGAGGAGAGCAGGGACATAAGGGGATGGTACTTTGTCACCTGGAGGTGGTGGTGCTTAGAAGAATATATGCTCATATTAATATATATACATACATAAATGCTCTGAACACTAGGAAGTTTTCCAAGAAGTGTAACAAGCGAAATCAGATAGAACTGTTGTTACCCTTTATGGAAGGAGAGATAGATCTTGGTTGAGCTCATACAGACCTGTCAAGTGCAGGACTGTTGCTGCTTACTGGCTTAGACAAACACTAAGCAAAGTCAGCACATGTCACATCACTGAAGCTGGATTGGGAGCAAGCTGCAATATCCCTCTATAGAAAACATTATTGTAAGGAATCAAACTCATATTTCTTACCTGTTTATGCCAGAGTTGTACATGCCCCAAATGAAAGGAGAATCTGACTGCTCCAACAATTCTGCAAAAGGGAAGAGATGTCACGGCTCAGAACTAGAACTCCAGCAACCACCATCAAATCAGGAATATCTGTCATATTTCTACACGTGCAAGAGGGAGTAAAGGTTGATCTAATGATGAATGTGTCTTCTTCACTGTCATTTAACTGAGGAACATACAAGTTATCAAGTTTCCATTATCATCACTGCACATAAGGTACAAAACCTTATGTGAGAAGGATTAAAGGGTTGGAAATATACCTTCATGCCAGTTACGGCAAGAAATTCTCTATACCAAGAGCTATTCTCTACACCAGAACTATGGCAGGCAGTTCTCTACACCAAGAAAAGCCTGCTGGGTGAAGAGATGCATGCTTTTAGGAATGAGCATAGGCAAGGTGTCCTACAAGTGAGACCCAAGTGAATAGCATCTCTAGTTTTACACTGTTACAAGTAGAGTTGAAGGAAGGACCAAAGAGAAGGCAGAGGTGTGACAGATGGGGAAGTTCCTCACCTGCTTCCCAGTCTTCATCACACGGAGGTGCCTGCCATGTGCTCACAGCATTCATCTGATCTCTCTTGAAGTCAGACGACTGATTCACTTCAGGAAGAGAGAAAACTCAGTGTCTAGCAGTCAGTCCTGCTTTAAAGGCATTAAATGCTTTGGATCAAGTTGTAAAACATCTCTTAGCTTTAGACTCAAGTTTTCCCAAAGCTGCTGTGCCACACAAAGCTATAGACAATAATTTGACTTGCACTTCTTGGTCATTCTATGAGCTGTCCTTACAAACAAGACACTTTTATGTCCCCAGGATGACCACACTTCTCTAAGCTCAAGTGGTTCTCTTACCTGCATCTTGCTCAATGAACCCTTTGTCACTGCACTTCGTTATATGATTGCTGAGGTCAGCACGAGGAACTAGATGGCGAGCGTTGAAAGGGCACGTAGCCAGTTCCTTTGCAACTTTAGGGTAGCTCTAGACAAGGGAAAACCAAAATCATGTGCCATATCTCTCCAGTTCATTTATCTCTTGCTAATCCACAGAAAAAAAACCTTCAAGCGTATTTGTGATGTTGCTTAAAAAAGAAAAATAAAGACTAAACAAGGAAGGGGGAGCTAACACGACTGTTCTTTAAAACACAGTTCACTGAGAAACTGAGCCACTGTTGAGTTGACTGAAATGAAATTTACCCTCAGCTAAACTTCCTACAGTTTGCTGCAATGCTGGCAATGTGTCTGCACGGTTTGAAGCACAGATGAAACTATTTTAATAACAGTAGGGTAGAGATGCTCTGCTGGCCAGGGAACAGGCTTTCACCTGAGGCAGATGAAGGGGCAGAAGTGCCTTGTACTGATGCTGCTCCAGGCAGTGTCTCCTCACTACCACCGATACGTGACTGCAGCACAAGCTGCAGGCACATCCAAGGTGTTTTGTCATTACCCAGCCTGTACAGCCAGGGTTGCTGTGTCTTCACGTATCCATCATTTGCTTCAATTAGCTTGAGCAAGCTATTCTTGCTACGCAGCAGAAGCTTTTCAATGCTAATGCAGTTCAAACTGAAAGGATTCAACTAGCTCTGCTTGGAGTGTCCCCATTTGTGTGGCATGGTTACATTCTGCACAAGCAATTGGAAGCTGAGGCAGTTGGAAACATCTAATTAGATTTTATGCATGGAGCACGCAAAGGAAATTCAACAAACTACCAAGTAAGAAGGCCAATCTCCACCCAGACGCTTGCCACTACAAAGAAAACAGTAGCATCTTCAGATGGATCAGATGATAATCCCTGAGCCCTTCTTCTGCTTATTACTTAGACACCAACTGTGTCTGACTGGTGACCACTTTCTCACCTCGTCCTCCTAACTAGGTAAGCTTGCCAAAAGTGTCTGCTCAGCAGTTATGCAACACAAGGACAAACCCAACGTGGTTCAAAGTTCCCTTGCCAACACTGTTATCATAGAATCATAGAATAGATAGGGTTGGAAGGGACCTTAAGATCATCCAGTTCCAACCCCCCTGCCATAAGCAGGGACACCTCACACTAAACCATGGCACCCAATGCTTCATCCAATCCGGCCTTGAACACTGCCAGGGATGGAGCACTCACAACCTCCCTGGGCACATTTCTACCAAAATCTTCAGGGGGTCAACAAGGAAAACTTC
This sequence comes from Agapornis roseicollis, assembly GCA_002631895.1. NCBI lineage: Eukaryota > Metazoa > Chordata > Aves > Psittaciformes > Psittacidae > Agapornis > Agapornis roseicollis. The sequence goes on along the minus strand of NDXB01006584.1, from coordinate 3,574 downwards.
AGCCCCTTTAATGTTGGAATGCTGGAGGTACTTGCCACTTAGTTCTGTCCCCTGCTTTCACTAGTTAATAATTTAAGGCTTTAGTTTCACAAAATGAATTGTTTATAAGTATTGATACCAAGACACCTCCCCAGCAACTACACCTTAACTGGAAGGCACAGCACTGTTATACTATTTTAAAAACACATTGTAAAGGTTACATTGGTAAACCTAAAAAGAAACAACTGGGTTTTGAAAGGTGTCAGCAAAACCTCACGCTCAGTCAGATGCCAGCCAGCACTTGCAGGCTGAAAGTAAATAAACCATGAGGACAACAGAGGAGAAGACAGGAAGGAATGCTTCCTATTAAATGATTTGTATTTAAATTCTGGCTAAAAGATGGGGAGGGGAAAAAAGCCCTCTCCCATATGTGCTAAGCTCAGGAAGTACAGTTTCTGACAGATGCACTTAAATAGTTACTAGCAAGACAAAAAGAATCCTAACCCTGTTTGCAGCTGCATTTCCAGCACTTCAAGAGTGAATTTCAACATCACAACACTTCCACTCTGATGAGCCAGAAGCAGGTCACATAACTCAGACTGAGTTCTCTCTTCAACTTAAGGAGGAAAAATGTATCTGACCTCCATGTGAGCTGCTGGAAGAGACTAGAGTTTCCTCCTTGACCTGACCATGAAGAATCTTTACCTTCTTTCAACAAAGCCACACTGCTAATGGGAGAATTAACACATGCTTGAAGCTATTACTAATCAAATAATAAAGTTATGAAATAAAGGCTAAACAAGGCTATTTGTCAGAAACTTACAGCAGCCAGCAAGAAAATGCAATGAGAACATGCACGTCACATTCACAGGCACAGAATTACAGGTCTGGCAGGCCAGCTTACCTTCCTACACTTTACAAGGTGATAGGGAAACCGACAGGCTCTGATTCGATGATGTTTATTATATGGACATTGTATTAATCTCTCTGGATCCAAAACATCTAGTAGAATGGAAGAGGAAAAAAAAGAACCAAACTGGTTAGGAAGAAAAGATTTAGGGTCACTAACACAGCAAAGTGGGGGAAAAACATACCATCACCTCAGGGCTGTGATCTTAAGGAGTTAAACCGGTTGTTCTTAGTTCAAAATCATTCATTAAGGCAGGCACCTGTTTTGCATAACCAAATTCATTTTGAAGTTTCTGTGACTGGGATGTTAGTCAAAACAGGCAGAGAACAGTCTGTCACTGAGCACTGAGCATAACAACCCTTTAAGTTACCATATTAGGCAGGTAACCTCACTTACTCAAAGCGAATGAAAACAGCACTACTTTTCCAGGTATCTTAGAGGATAATCAGTAGGATGACGACATGCCCTCCAGGAGCACTGTCAGCCTGAAACAACTCTTTCTGGATCAACAGCTAGTTCTGCTGGATGAAGAACACCCGGAAATTTTGCTTCATTTCCAAGGAAGCAGTGTGCCTCATGTGGTGCATGGGACTTGTCAAGGAATTTTTTCAGAAGTCACGCAATTATTTAGGAACTGAAATGCTACTAAAGCAGCTAAAACGCCTAAGAACACTGACACTGAGACACTGAACAGTGAAGCAGCGTGACTGTAGGCATACATGATGCAGATTTTTATCTATCTTTAGATAAAATATATCCACAGAAGCCTAGAATGATTTGAGACCTTAAAGTTCATCCAGTTCCAAGCCCCTGTCATGAGCAGGGGCACCTTCCACTAGACCACGTTGCTCCAAGCCCTCTCCAACCTGGCCTTGAATACTTATATTAAAATATAAATATCAATATATCCATGGAAAGAACACATTTCCATGTTCTTAGTGAAGAAGAGGAGCAACCAGAAGGAAACACAGGTGCCTTGTGCTGCCTGTGGGTCTGCTTGAGGGGAACACACCAGGGAAACACACCAGGGAAACAGACCTGGCTTCTTCCATCATTTCTCCTCTGCCACTCTTTTTGCACAGTGCTTTCAGCACACTTGGGATTTGCTCACCTGGTATCTTAAATAGACCCAACTATGGCCTGCTGCTGTTTAGCCTCTTTCTTGCCATCACATCCCCTTCTCTTACACATGCATTGGTGCTCAGTTGTCTCAACAGCCAGGTCAGGGAGCTGTATCAGCCCACAGGCTGACAGGCAGTTAAGATCGTAGAATGGTCTGTGTTGGAAGAGACCTTAAAGATCATCGAGTTCCAACCCGTCTCCCATGGGCAGTGAAGATGCTATTTCACCAGGCACAATGAGCAGACTTGCTGTTGTGAGCCTGAGCCACTAGGAAGGAAGGACAGACCCAACCCTTCTTTCCATCTCAGCTGTGCAGTGCTGCTGCACCCACCTCTGCTACCTGTGAGCACCTCTCATCTCTATTAGCCAGTTTAGGTCATTGAGAACAGCTGAAAGCTAAAGACTTCATCTTTCAGAAGGATTGACAAGTTTTGTACTGACTCCATTGCCCCTGGAAGAGCAATCAGAAGTGTTTTTTGTCTTGAAGTGGCTCAATGCAAATCAGACCAAGTGCACTACCAGGAAAAGGAAGGAGATAGAGACAAGGATAAGAGGAAAAGGGAAGCTCTCACCATATTACATAAACCAGCAAACACAAAAACAATTACAGGAGCTGGCCTGATCAGGTAAAGAGATGCAATTAACACAAGGCTGTAACGAGCAGAGCCTCCCCAGCACCACAGCAATGCCATGCTCGAAGGAGATACCTGTCCCTAACCCTATTGCCTGCACACCCAAATCCACAACAATCCTAAAACCCATAGTATCCTAAAGACCATAATACAGACAGGAGCAACGCTTTAACTAAGTTAAGTCACATTATCCAGATACTTCCTAAAGCCCACAGCTGAAGCACGGATTACCAATATTACACGGTTACCAGAGTGGTAACCACATATAAGATTGCCCTAGTTAAAATAACCGACAACCCACTGGATCCATACAAAGCTCCAAGACAAACCCACAGCTCCTTGCACAGGGCCAGGGCCGCGCTGGGCTGGCCGGAGCCGGGGCCGCGGCCTGCACACGGTGACGAGCCTCCCCCTTCCCCTTCTTTCCTCTTCCTTCTCCTTCCCTTTCCCCCTGCAAAATCCCATCCCGAATCTCACCGAAGTCATCCTCCAGCTCCATGGCGAAGGGGCAAAGGGCTGCAGAGAACGCGGAGCACTCAGGACCAGGCCACGACCGCTCCTCAGGCACCGCTCCCTCATGCCTTTCGCTGCCTTCGCGCCTGCGCGCCCGTTTCCTAGCAACGGCGCCGGGCCCCTCCCGCCATGCTGCGCTTGCCATCGCAACGGCGGCGGCGCGTCCGCGTACCGGCGGCGGCTCACCCGGGCCGGGCTGTGAGGGGAAAGGCGGCTCCCCCCGACCCAGCCTCGCAACCGGCGCCCCAGGTTGGGGCTGAACACTCGAAACTGCTTCTCAGGGCAGGGGCAGTGTGTCCGTGCCGCTGCGGGTGAGCTGGAGGATGGCCGAGGGCAGGGTGGAGCCGTGCCTCCTGCAACCCTGCTGAGCTCCATTGCTTTGGAGCCATGGTTTCTGCTCCCACAGGTCTCCTACCTC
>NDXB01006583.1:0-86848 GCA_002631895.1 Agapornis roseicollis | reverse complement strand
ACCAGTGCACTGCATGGTTCTGGCACTGGTTGAACTTTGCAGTGGGGGGAAACAAGGACAGACACAAGAGCCATAGCACAAAGCCATGGAACTTACTCTGCAGTGAGCAGAGATAAGGCATCAAACAAATTAGCACAAGCTGATCATCAGCAAGTGATACCCACTTGATAACTGAAAGCAGAACAATGGGCTGGAACAACCAGACTAGATGAAAGGAGAGCAGTCACAGTGCAAATAAATCTTTGTTCTATTTTTCATGAGAAGGGGAAAGCTTTTTGTTTTCTTGCCTCTAACTTGCCTCCAGATATTGCTTTCTGTCCCCTTCTAACATTCAGTTGCTTTTGAGATTCTTGATGGGTGACACTGCAGTGCATCATCTTTGAAGCAGGGGTGTGGAAGGCATAGTAAGAGGTACCTGGAGATAAGATATCCATTTCTACTGTCTCTTACCAAACACTGGGCAGAAGAGTGAAAGAACCAGACGAGTCATTAGCTGAGTTTAGAAGCACCAGAAAAGACTCTAATTGCTCATGGCCTTCACTTCCCAAAGTCATATGTAATTTGTTAGTTTTAACTCAATTTATTGAGACTGTTAATAAGTGCAGAAGAGAAATGCATGTCCTTTGACTTTAAACCAGAGAAAAACTATGCAAGTTCTGCAAATATTTGATTCACAGTCACTGGAAGCAAAGCAAACACGCTGCTGATGCAGATGCCATGTCGGGTGAGTATCTGGCTCCTTCTGAAGACAAGGGTGAGCCTGGATGAAGCTGCAACTGTCACATATTGCAAAGGTCTTTGAACTTGGCTTGAGCTCCAGTAAGTTTTCTTACAGGAAAATATTTGGCACTATTTTTATTTGGAGTCTGAAGACTGGCCATTCTCAGACACCACAGAACAGACACTCTTCTTCAGCTGGAATTTGGTCTATGCAGTAAAGGAAAACCAACACCTTGCGCTTCTACCAAATTCAGTGTCCTGCCTGTGTTACACTTCCATGGCAATGCAGCCTCTAGGAGGAGGTGGCCACACAGCAGGGATGCTCCTGGGAGCCAGGGTGCTTCCCATAGGCTCTTGTCAGGCACAGCTGAGCCAGGGGGTGGGACATGGCCCAGTACGTGTCCCATGTGGAAATAAACCCTTTCTGGTACTCAGCAGGGAAAGAACCACAATTTTCCTTACCCCATAAGGGACAAGAAGCTCTCCTGAACTTCAGACTACTTAAACTGTTTACCTGCCAAGAGTGCCCTTGCCCTGTGCCAGGCAGACATTGGCTTTGATTAGAGATTTTGTTGTCACTGAAATGATGTTATCTCAAATTAAATTAGCCCTTCTCACTTGGCTTCATACTATGGATCTGGCAGAGATGGAGGGGCTTTTCCCATGGGGAGCACGGAAGGGCTCTGCCTGTTGGTGCCTACACCTGAACAATTGAAAAACAAACAAAAACCTGAACAAACCAACCAACAAAAAACCCAACCCAAACCAAACAAACCCCTGAAGTATAGAAAACAAATGAAAAAGACAGAAACAGCTCACAAAAATCTACGTTTCCCCCCAGATTGCTTTTGCAGACGTGCCTTGACCCAGCAGCAGCAAGGTGTCAAGAGAAGGTAAAGCCCAGGCCAGAGCAGCCCTTGTGAGCAGGTCCCCAACAAAGCCTATGGAATCCCGGGAAAGTCATATTTCCTCTCCTCATCTCCAGCTTTGCTAATTTTGCCACTTCATTTGTTTCTCTTACAACTTTGGCTGAGGCTAAACAGCGCTTTCATGTGTATGTGACACACGGGTGGGTTTTCTTGTACGTGTGAGTGGTTGGTTACATAGTGTGTAAAGGCTGGAAAAAAAGTAGGTCACTGAAGTCTAGTTATGGTATCTGCTTTTATCCCAGGATTGTTTTCCCTCTGAAACTGACCTTATATATATACAGTCTTTTCTATGGAGAGGTTCATGTGCCCTGTGGAGATGCAGTGCCTTCATTCCAGGAGCTCGGTTGTGTCTGGAGAACAAGATAATCTTTAGAGGGCAGGTAATTTTCAAAACAGCGTTCCCATATAGCAATACAATTCAAGAATATAAACCCAAATCAAAGAGGAACTTCAGCATCAGTCCAAAACAAGATAAGGGCCAAGCAAGGCAACTTTTTCCTACACAGAATTTTGCTTTCCTCCCGAAGGAACCCCTCAGCTGCTACCTATGAAGCAGAGCACACTCAGAGTGGAAGGGTGTCGAGTGCCTCCCAGACTGCTCCAGATCTGAACAAATGGCCCTTTTTTCTCCTTGGAAGGAATTACGAGGAAGGGAAATCATAGCAAGCATATCTTTTTGATAATAATGCTCTTCCTGACTGTGAAAAATGAGCACATTCAAAGGTCTGGACAAAATGCAAACGGCCCTTCACCCTTCTTCTCTTTGGGAACTGCACCTCCCCATTTTGCTGTTTTCTTATCAGAACTCTCTCTCATTTATTTATTACCTTCTGACAGTGCTAATTTAATTCCTTAGAGAACACCTATGAATATATTGGATAAGCAAGTTTCAATTCCTACTTTTCTTTTGGGAAGAGAAAAGGCAAGTTCCCAGAGATCATGAATCTGTTTGCAAACAAGCACTTTCCCAGCTGAAAGTTAATGCAGTTAATGAAGGCTGGTGTGAGAGCATCCTCCTGCCCATGGCAGCAGCACAAACAGATTCACCGCACTGCATCCCGTCAAGGGGGATGGACTTTACATCTGAATTGCAAAATGTTAATGAGCCCACAAAGCACTTGATTTATACAGCAGCAGCCAAGGCTCCCGCTTCAGGGACCATCATGAAACGTGGCAGGTACAGTGGGTTTTAATTATCCCCACAACGCTCCTTCACTAGATCTGAATTATTTACAACTGGGTGTGCCTATTTCCACATGCTGACAGGCAAGCGTGGCCCTGGGGACTGTCCCCTATCCAGTGTCTCTTGGGGCTTGTGCACAGCTTCCCTTAGATTAATTAAGGCCTGAATTCAAGTTTTTTGTCAATGTCTTGACTAAGGTTTATGGCAGTCCTTAGGGTTAATTTATAATCCCCTAAAGAGTAAGTAAATATTTAAACTTCCCCCACTGGTGTAATTGAATGTTTTAATTCATGCTGGTAGACTGAGTCAGGCAAATTCCTCAATCGCCATGATTATTTATTAAATAAATGAAAATAGGAAATCGTTCCTGTCACTTTGCCCGTGTGCATGCTTAAATGCGGCTCCTTGCATGCATGAACCCCAGGTTACAGCCGCTTAGCAAAGGACCAGCTGAGTGTAGACTATTTTCTATTTACTTAGCTAAATACCCAGACGATGTCCCACAGCAAGGTGGTGAAGGAGCTGCCCAGGGATGAAAGCTGTGCTGGGTGACAAGTAGGGCATGCACATCTTACCGTACACAACACAAAACCTTCCAAGTGCTTGGAAGTCCTTTGGAGAACGGCAGCTGTTTGGTAACAGCCGGTTTGCTTCGTAGCAAATCTCAGTCTGCCTGGGGGCTGGGGAGCACATAGATGCAGAAGACCCCAGTGGCTGGTGATGCTCAGGCAGGCAGGAGGCTGAGCACTGGGTGCTGGCCTGGGCAGGCTGTGTGCTACAGCTACTGGCTCCCACCAGTGACATGGATCCAGTCATTACCCTGCAGAGGATCCTGTGAGCCCAGCACCCCCAGGAGGCATATTGATGTTTCGCACAGCACCGCTGGGCTCGGTAACAACACACACCAGGCAATCGCTCCTTGTTAGCTGCTGTCACTGCTAGATTACAGAGCAGCACACAGAGCAGCACATCCCACCACGCGCTTCCCAGCCCGCACTCATGACCTGCACTAATCATAATGCTCCCATTTATCAGCTATCACCCATCCATTGCCACTGCTGACATGTCACAGTCCCTCAGCCTCCTGCCCCACTGGAGCTTCCTTCAGCCCTGGCACAGAGCAGGCTGAGCGCATGGATTTTCACCCTGTACATGCTGCTGCTGCGCAGCAATGACAGCCTGGAGTGAAACTAATTGCATCGACTGGGTTGTGTATTAACATTTAACTAACAGAGGCAAAAGCAGCTGGTGAGAACTTGGAGTCTTGTACATCCAGGAGAAATTATCGGTCTTGTTTAAGTATTCATCTTTGCATTCTAAACATCAAAAATCATTGTAAAGCACACCTTCTTCACATGGCCGTGATTGCACTTAAATAAATACTGCTGATGGTTTCTTGTATTTCTGCCTCTGGAACCAGAGTTTTAGATTTCTAATACTGCAGGCAAAAGACAGAGATGTATTGAAAATTAAGGTACCTAAATAATTAACCCCACTCCTGAGTCCTAGAGGCAATTTAATAAAGTGCTTTCAGGGACCTGGCTGATGGTGAGTAATATCCGTTGTCACTGTGTCTACACAGTCTGCAGAAACAATTTTATGTTGCCATTTCACTGCAGTGCTTAACTGTTTGTGCTCTAGGGAGAGGGGACATTGTCCTGAAAACCAGTTGTAAGGAATCCTTGTGCATGTGGCATGTAAGAGGAATAAACCTGGAAAATGAGCCTGGGCTTTCTCCTTTTCCGGAGTTGGAGCCACATATTCAGCCGAAGCATGTTATTAAACTTGTTGCTCTAAAACTACACTTTGCTTGTCTTACCTTGCTTGTCTTGGCATTACTTAAGGAAAGACGTTTTTCCCCCACTTTCCTGTTCCTGTTTCTCCAGGGCCCCATGAGAGGCTGCTGTGGATGGCAGCATCCCTGGGGGTAGAGGCAGGGTGCTGGCAATGGACAGTGCAGGTCCCAGTGCACTACTCTGGTTGTGCCAGCACAACTCCCATCATCATATCAGCCACATGAGCCCAAGCATCTGGCATCGCCTTCTCAGAGCCAGTTTAGAGATGTGGCTCTATAGTAACCAGCACTGCCAGCACAGGGGGAAGTGTTCTGCAGAAGTCTTCATTGTCCTGCAGATTTTGATGCGTGATTAATTATGTACAGCTGCTTGTTTGCAAATACAGTGCAGGAAGGAGTATACAAGCTGGGTGAAGCCGTTTGGCCTAAATAACATCAATCCACAAACCCTGGATTGTTCTTTTTTGCCTGCAGATTACAGGGATGGAGAGACAGAAACTTCCTTTCTGTGTTTATTTTGGGAATTATTTTTCATACTGATAGCCTCTGCAGTGTGAGCTTAGAAATAGAGTTAACATGGGCAGGGGAGAAAGCTGGGAAAACTGAGGGTACCACCGCAGGGTTGGAGCCTGGGAATTCACATCCGCTTCCTGCAGCAGCCATTTCCCCTGCACCATCCAACACATGCTTTAAATCTATCCCTTGAGAGCAACTGGGCAAGGACCACAGCTTTGGCTCTGCCTCCAGCAACACCGAAACTCCCCAGATCCTCCACAGACAGCACAGACCAAAAGGTCTCTGCAGAAGTTCCCAAGGGATGTGGCAGAATTCACCTGGCCCTTGACACAACAGGGAGATATTACTGTTAATGATGTGAAATTGGTAACAGTGAGAACTGACAGAAAATCTTTCCATGGAAGAGCAGTAAATGCTGTGGGTGCATAAGGTGTCAGCTGCAGCTGCAAAAGAATCAATAAATGTTGTCGGGGCATTTGTACCAGGATGATGGTGAGGAGCAGCTCCCTTACCAGCCCTTTCCTAATGAAGTCACTGCAAAAATGAGCCCTTTTGGCTTCAGTAATGATGAATAGGTCTGGTTCTGATCTGCGAAATACAGCACTGCCCTCCAGCCATTTCCGTGCCACCCATCTGCAGCCTTTCTGAACTCCCGAAGGCAGAGCTCAGCTCTGAGCAGAGCCTGATACCTCTCCCTTTTCTCCTGCTACTTACCCCATCTCACACTGTCCTTATCTCCCACCTCTCCTGTACATCATCCTTCCAGACACATGCTCTAACCTATACAGATCCAGATGCAGCACTCCTGCCTCTCTCCAGCCACTCTCCCCTGTGGAAGCCCAGAGAGGAGAACCACAAGGCTTTCTCCCGGTGCTTAGCTGACCCAGCACCAACACCAAATCAAGGGTGGCACTCATGAAAATGGGTACTGATAAATTGCAAGGCAAGATGGGGGTGCCATGTGGCTGATGGGGACTGTGGTGGCTGGGAAGTGCTGAAGCCTCTTGCTTGTGGGGCCACACTTTACCCATTTAAATACCAAACCAGGAAATCATTTCATCATGGAATTACAGCAGCAAGCAGGAGCGGGGCTGACAGGCTTGATCTGGCACAGAGCTGGCTGGTACAAAGTTAATCAGCATATTGAAACTCTCAGGGAGAGCTTAGTCCCAAATCAGTACTTCGTATGCTGTGGCTGCAGGAGTTTTCATCCCTTTCCAGGAATCCTGATGGCCAAGTGGGGCCTCAGACAGCTGAGAACTTCTTTATGTCTAAATCAGGACAATTATTTAATTTAGACAGTAGATGCTGGGAGTACAGGAAAGAGGTGGATGGGAGGGGAAAAGGAATAAATCACTGAGCACGAGTTAACCATATAAGCTCTTTATAAACAGCTCATTTAGAAGAGACAAATAATAGAATCAATCAGTCACAGAATGGTTTGGGTTGGAAGTGACCTTAAAACTCATCCAGTTCCAACACCCTGCCATGGGCAGGGACACCTTCCACTAGACCAGGTCACTCAAAGCCCTGTTCAACCTGAATCCTACTGTTTCATTGTACTTAACATCTGCTCTTTTTCCTTCATGCACTGTTCCTCTAGGGAACAGCGGGACACGATGAGGCATCTCCCAGCTGTGACCAATGGCCAAGGCTGCACTAACTGCGTAAGTATTCTGCCTTGTAAATATAACAAGTCTGGCATTCTCATTTAGCACATGCCACACGGCATTCCTTTAAGTTATTGCTGTTAAGCATCTGAGCCCCAGAAGGTGCATGTGGATAGTTACAGGGTAAGAAACGTTGCTTTGTTTAACTAGGCTGGTGCAACCAAACCCAGCTAATGGTAATCCTGCTCCAGGTAAGAGCTCCCAAGTACTTCCCAACCCCAGCAGACCCTGCATGAAAGCACTGAAGCAAAAGGAGTGGCAGACAAGGGAAGGAAAACAAGGTGTCAAGCAAACACTGACACTGTGCTATGATGACAGAAGTGGATGTCTCCTAGGGCTGTGACAAACCGTTTGCAAAGCTTCCAGCCCCTGCAAGCCAGGGGGACCCTGAAGGGAAAACCAGATATGTCCCTCAGGATCAGTCTGGTTTGCTGATTTAAACACCCTTCAGTGCCAGCTGCCTGCTTTCTCTGCCTGCCTCAAGTTTCCTCTGGAGCTGGGACATGCTGCAGAGGTTCAAGGAAAACAGAACTGTACCTTTAATGTATGCAGCAACCTGGGTGGAAGCGCTAACACAAGGCTTCTGTTTCACAGCCCCTAATTCCAGCAGCTTGGGAAAGAGCTTTCTTTAGCTCTGTAGGGCTGATCTTTTCAGACTAAGTCTTAGTGATTCTCCAGGAGCTTTTCAATACAAGAATTGTGTTATACTATACATAACATGAAATAAATACATGTAGTAGGAATAAAATTAGAGCTCAGTAATTAAAACACAGTTTCTAACCATGTATCTCCTCTCTCTGACCTTCTTTAAGAGCATTTTGAAGATTGATGCTGGGCACATCTGCTGTTGGGCCCCTTCTCCTTCCTCCCCCAACTTAGTGAATTTTTCCAGGGCACATGGACAGCTGTAGACATATAATGAAAACAGGTCTGAGACAGTTTAAGCAGGTCCAAAAGGTGAAGAACTTCAACTTGCCCCTGCCACAGCGTGAAACAAGTGCTTAGGAGCCCCGTACCTGCAGCTACAGCCTGTGCAGCATCCCAGCCCACAGTGACAGCTGTGTGAGGGGAGCTGGTCTTGGAGTGGAGGTTCTGGGGATGGGAAATGCTGACCAGGCCTGAGCTGATCAGGTCTGAACACCTAAAAAGCATGAAATTCCCGTGTTCTTCCAGTTCAATACCCTGCCTGTTTTGACTTGTTTTGAGCAGTGATAGAATTCAACTGTATGTACTTCAGAGGGAGCAGAGCGAGGTGACTTGCTTTCTCACTTCACTAAAGCTTTCTCTACCATATAATGCATTTCCATAACAGAATTAAGGATCTTTCTGACCCAAATACACATCCTGAGAACAAAAATAACTGTAAGGAATGCAGTATTTAATCTGCCTAGATTTTGCTCTCAGAAAGATATAATCTATTACAAATGTTATCCCTCACCTTGCATATTAATCCTGAAGGGACCAGTGATTAAATACTTTTTCTAACCCTCTAGTCCCTGGTGTGCCTGTGATTCAGAGTCACAATCCCTCTGTGTCGTACATCTGCTGATGGTAATGGGCAAGGCTGTTATTACAATGAGTTTTCGCTGCTGCTTACTAGGCTGCCAAGGCAAGATGCACTTAGCACATTTCTTTATTCTCTATCTGAATTAATGATACAAACAATGGTTCATTACCTGGCGAAGGATAAGAGGGAAAGCACAATCCAAAGCATACTTGCAAAGGGAAAAGGTGGCTACGAATTGCAGAACTGAGGGAGGTTATGGAAACACAAGAGATTTGAGATGCAACTCTGGCACAAGAAAGCTGCTGCAACTGAGCAAAATGTCCACATGTCTGTGAGCTCTCTGCCTGCCTTTGGCCTGGATTTGCAGTGGGAACTCTGCACCAGGGCACCAAACCTGCTGCCCACTCTGGAGTGGCTGGGATGTCAGTCCTAGCAGCCTCTGGCACATGGTGTATGCCAGCTTCAACACAGGGCAAAGCTGAGCCCATGCAAGCCATAGGCAAGAAAGCTTTACTTTTCTTCCAGCTTCAAAGATTCAGCGGACAGCCGGTAACAGGGACAGGGGTTAAGCCTATCAAATTAATTTTAATTGCAATTCAAAGAAAGAAAAGCCACTTTAATGCTTCTAATCAACAGGCATCTAATGAGGCATGTTAGCTCCTGCAGTCTGAACACAGTAGGAAATTTTCTAAGATAATTTACTTCATTAAAATTCAACTACAAGTGGATCATCCAATCCTTTCCATGGTGGCACTGAGATGAAATATGTCAAAAGGAAAGTTTGATATTTGACATGGACATTAAGCTTTATAAGTTTCGTTCTATCTTATGAAAAACCGCTTCTGACCGAAATAAAGTATTACAACTCGTATCTACCAGAATGATCAAATGGTCTGTTTTAAGAGGAATGGTACCCATGCGTTATCACTTGCACAGCAAGTTTGATTGCCTTGTTTATAGCAGCACTGTGCTCTGCCTTTGTCCCAGCACAGCAGAGCATCACTGGTGGTGATCCAATTCCTGCAGCAGCCATCAAGTACTGCCTTCACCCAGCCCTGGACCCTTGGTTGAACCTATAGAGAGGAATATACTTATTCTTGTAAGTACATATGAATACACCCAAGCCAATCAGGAAAATAAGAGGAATAACCTTTGTGGGATTTCTGAATGCTGGTTTTTTTATGTTGTTCTTGACACAGGAAATGTCAACAACCCTTAAAAAGTTGTCAGCCTTTTAAAAGTATCACTGGTTTAGTGCAACAATTCAGTTTTAGGTATCTTCAAGCTGGCCCTGGCTTGGATTGCTTGATTACAATGGAAATGAAAAAGAAAAATAGATTAAAAGGTTGCATAAAAGATCCTCAAAGGGACCAAAGTTTGTCTGTTTTCCGGAATAATAAACAGATGTGGAAGAGAGCAGGGAACAAGGATGAGGAACGGACATCTAAGCCCCTTGAAACTCCAGGAGTTTTATGCTGCTTGAACTTAACTAACTGCAGGGTTCAGATAAACATGCAAAGCCTGACTTCATGCCATAAACTGGGAGAAGCACATTGGGTGAGGCCTAGGGCAGCGAAGCCGTGGGGCATGTCCCCTTCAGGAGACACCCCTTCTAGTAACATTCTCCTTTCGCTCTTCTCTCTTTCCCTCTTCAAGGCAGAGGTCTTGCCTTGTCTCCCACCATTACATGCCTATTCCTGCCTTTCCCAGCCAATTCTATGCCTCCTCCTCCATGCATGAGCAATTCCAGTCCCTGAAATAGGAACATTTGCCCCATTAATAATCAGTAACCCATCAGCTCAGTGAGTCACCCTCGAGTCCCAGAACACCTGCTTTGGATGTCTGTTGTGGGGGTTTAATTTTCTGCCCTTTCCAAAACAAAGAACTACAGATGCCAGGATTGAAATGCCAGAGTTACGCATAGGTTTGTGTCCTGGGTAAACCAGCAGGTTTTTCATCAGTGGGATGTTTAGGCCTCCATGTTTACAAAACATGTGTAGGTTACTTAGAAGTCCAACCTGATACAAATAAATAAGAGCCTGCACTAGTTTTTCTTTCAGGGCCTCTGTAAGCATCATTCTTCTTCTTTCTCTGCTGAATTTTAAAGGTTATCCTCATAAAAGATGCTACTCCAAATAACATCACATCATCAGAAATTAAAGAGAAAAAGATGAAATCATGAATATTTGAAGAACTATTTTCTGAAGATGGTTGTGTGTGGTTGGGGAGAAGGGTGTGCAAAAGGTATCGACAGCTGCTTGGATTCTTCATCCTATTGATGAGTCAAGTCAAATGCACATCACGGCTCAAGCTGCAGTGAGAAAATCAGCAGGATCTTCTTGGAAAGTGATATGCTAACTTTGAAAGAAGCTTCCCATAAATATTAGACAATCATTAGCCAGATGGTCAATGTGCCACTTTGCTCTTCTGAAATCACAGTAGGTCACGTGGAAATGGTAGCATTGTTTAAACTAAAAGACAAATAAGCAAAATACGTTTTATGCACCAAAAGGAGTGAGGGGTGACAGAAAATATCAGGAAAACTGCAGACAAGTAGTTGTTTGATGTTACGTTACTGAACCCCTTTCCCCCAAAAGAAAGACCGAAGTAATGAGAACACAAACGCTTTGGCTCCGAGTTGGCGAACCCTGCAAGGTGGGTGTCACCCCATGATGTGCCGGCCCAGGCCTGACACTATCCCCAAGGCCAGGGCTCCTGCTTCTCCTCACCCTTTCCAGGATGCACCACTGCCAGACCCTGCATGAGGCCACGCTGAGAGCTCCCCACACTCTGCTCTTAATCGGTGCTGCCAGCAGAGTTCATCTATCTGCAGTGTGAAGAAATTCAGGGTGTTTTGGTCACCACAGCTAATACATAAAGCATAGATACATAAACTTTAATATTGATTTCCGCTATTTCCAGCCCTAATCTTAATTTTCCTAGACTGCTCGCTTGAAGTGTTGTAAGATTCAATTTTCAGCTCATGAGATGCTTGTTAGCATCTGTCTCTATGTGACTCGAGGGCATCTAAGTTTGATTTTTAACAGCTCTTTTTTTCCCAAAAAATATCAGGATATTCTATATGTTCATAACCATAAACCTCCTTAAAACAGACTCAAAATGAAGATCAAATCCTACTGCTTTCTGCCCCTTAGTGAAGACTGAAATCTTGAACCCAAAAAAGAGGTGGTCCCAAAAGGAGATCACTGCAGAATTGGGTGGTAAAAAAAAATCCATCCAAGAAAAGGAGGTATTTGCAGCTAATAAACCCTGCTATTTGCTTCCCATACCCTGATGAGGAACAACAATGAGCAGCAGGACAAGGCAGAGGGATGGGGGTGATCCTGAGGTACTTTGCAAAACCCACAGCTTCAAAACATGTCCAGGATGGGTGGCTCTTGGGCCATCCCTGTGCTCTCAGATCCCTTTTTGTAAAAGTATCAGCTAAAACGTAATTGCTTTTTTTCAGTGCTGATGTCTGTATAAATGTTCTCATGGTGCAACCACACAGAAGGGGAATGAGCAGTTCTGTACATTTATTTCTGCTGGACAGGTTCTGCTCCCATCCCTATCCCAGTAAACCTCAATGCAGTGCAAGCCTCAGACCATGACCTATTGCATTTGGCTTCACCAGACACTGCCCAGCACTCCTTTTTTTCAGCTGTGACATTGAAGATGACTCTAACATGCTCCCCCATTAGGTCTCTGATAATAACACTACCTACTTGCCACTAAACATTTCATTACTTCCACTCTTGAAAAAATGATCGGAAGTAGGACTCAAGTTTCATATTGTTAATGGATTAAGTTTAATTACATTACATGATTCAGAGACACTTGGGCTAATTTAAGAATATATATTTTACCAAAAACTCACTTAACTGCTGTGTAATTTTTTGCTATTTCCTTTTCCATTATTGCTGATTAACAAGATACTTGGGAATAAATAGAAGCGCTCTCTCTGCTAT
The DNA here is from genome assembly GCA_002631895.1 of Agapornis roseicollis. Classification (NCBI taxonomy): domain Eukaryota; kingdom Metazoa; phylum Chordata; class Aves; order Psittaciformes; family Psittacidae; genus Agapornis; species Agapornis roseicollis. Next base: position 74,560 of record NDXB01006583.1, on the reverse strand, counting down.
AATTAGCTTGTCTGTCCCTCTGATTAGCTCACTTCTATTTTGTGGCAGGGAATTTGGAAATCCTAAACACTCCGGTCTGACATCGTCATTCCAATCACAGAGCAAAACAGAGGCTTTCTGGAGAAGAAAGGTATGGGCTATATTTTAATGGATTTGTTTGGAAAATCACCAAGGTGCAACCTAAGCATCAATGAAACAAATGGATTTTGCTCCACTGAGCTGTGAAAAGACAGCCCAAAAGGAGGACTCAAGCCAGGGTAAATACCTCAGCCAAATAATGAGCAGAGCTGAGATACAGTCGTGCCAAAGACCTGCCTGATAGCTTCAGCTGCTCTTGCACGCAACAGGACACAAGAGGGACAGAGAGGCAGGAGGGTCTATACTGGGACACTTGTGTCCCGGACTGAATAAATCATGTCAGGACACCTACAAAAGACAAAGGTTTTTCTGGGTTTCCATTCATTGCATTTGTAGAGCTGGTGGGTGACAGGGCTTTAAAAAAGGACTGTGGTTTTTAAAAGGATTAATTTTACCAACTGCCATTAGGGTGAAAGTGTTATTTAGGAATTTCTAGAGAGGTCTAAATAATATCATAGTACATCTTTAAAAGCTAGAGTTACTCAAATGTGTTAATATAAAGGGAGAAAGCTCTTTATGACAGCCAAATAATTTATCCCACCCTAACAGAGACATTGAGATAAAAGTGTGGAATGTTCTTAGGAGGAGATCAAAACCCCGGAAATTTTGGGAAAGATACACACTGTTTTACCTGAACTTTTAACTGAGCCCTCAGTGAATTCACTATTTCAGAATTCATGTTACTAATGAAGTTAAGAATTTTTCAAAGTTCTTTCCATCAAGGTAACAACAACTTTTGATAAGCATAAATGCAAATGCAAGGAATGTTTGTGCACTGGTAGTAGGAAATGGTTTTCTTTCCTGTTCAAAGGTGGCAGACTGAAGCATGGTTGAAGCAGCCTTTGTCTGCCATGTGCTCACTTAAACCCATGAAAATTCACTAAAAGCAGGACACGGATGTGTATCATTCACTGCAGGGGTCTGAGGATCCAACCAACCCAAGGGCACCAGTTAGAAGGAGCAAGTCTCCCAAACGTGGTCCTCCTGCTTGTCTCACAAGGTGCACATAAAAGTGAAGCCCTCTCAGTAGAGAGCGCTATTCTGTACTCAGACCTTGCAACTTTGCACTGTGATAGCTTCAAGTTGTGTTTATTGAAATCTATTTGGAATATTAATAGTTATTAATATTTATTTATCGTTCAAGTATTTTGATTTACCTCTCTGCAGTTCATGAGCACATGGCAGGACATGAGCACACATGGGGGGAGTCCTTTTCTGGACACACACCAGTGTTATGTTAAGAACTCAGTAGTCAGTGAAGCATATTTTTAATCTGAGATTTAATTGGCAAACATTTCCAATGCATACATCTCTAGCAGTGAGAAGTGATGATATCTTCATAATTTTTCAAAAAATAGTAAATATTAATCCCAAACAAGCTTTCTAAACCATTAAAAACTATACACACACTTTAAACATTTCCTGCCACCAGGCACAGAGCAGATGCAACAGAAGAATAAAGAAGAAACTATTGCAAGAGAAAGTATTTCTCTGTAACATCTCATAAGTATGTGACATAGCTTACTGTGAAGCCCTATTTCTCTGAAAAGAGAAACAAAGATGTTGTCTCAGCAGAATAAATGACTGTCACATTAAATACACCCTCTACCCTCTCATCATCAGCAACTGCTGGGAGCCATTAATTTGGGCAAATTGGAAAGAATTCAGAGGCAAGCCACAAAATGAAGTGACTGGGGATATTGTCTAACGGATGAATTTGGTATGGTGTCGGTCAATGACCATTTTAATGAAGTCACCAAAAGTGTATGGGTAAGAAAAAAATCAGGAAAAGAATAAAATATAATTGTGAGACAACAATTATTAGGGGTCAGGAGACAAAACTCAGGACTACAATGTTTTAATGCTAAATGAGAGTCTTCCTGAGACAGAATATACCACATCCAGCCCCTTATGCCATCTGGACAGATGCAGTTCCTGAGTATGGTAAATTGGTTCTTGAAGATAAATTTGTATTGGCAATAGGTAAGAAATTGAGTGGGTGCTCTGCTCTTCTCCATCTCCCATTTCCATGCCAGAGAAGTGCAGCTACTCACAGAGATCAAGAACTGGTTGGCTGAAGATTTTGGGGTATTTTCAATATAAGGATTTGCATGGTGCCACGTTGGACCAGGCAAGAATTGACAGCGGCAACCGAAGGAAGGCATGAGCGGATGGAAGTGGAAGAGCAGAAGGAAAAAGTCTATTAACTTTGAAAGTGAAAGGGAGGTTCTCTTGGACAGGTAAAGCACCTCCCTGACTGTGTCTGGGCAAAACATGGAGGGTCTGGTATAGTTTCCTGGGGCCTGAGTTGCACTGGGTCAAGCAGGGTCATGACAAGGGATCCAAAACCAGAAGCCTCATCACTGTACCTGGGTGTCTGGACTCCAGTTAAACTTCCAGAGACACAAAGATTTCTTTGGCAGAATCATATATGAAATCATCTCCAGTTCAAAGCACAGAGGACCCCATTATCCATGCTAACAGTGCAGGCACGTTCACACAATTGTCACCTTTCCACATCTCACTGCCACCCACAGTCGCCTTCCCCAAATGGTCCTGAAAGCAAACAGCCTTCACAGCATGCCCTTAAGGTCAACAGATTCAGGCATTGGAAAGAGTCAGAAATACAGATTAAACTACCCCAACTGCACTTTGTTGCAAGAAAACTGGGAAGGACACAGAGCAATATTCCCTGATGCAGAAGTGGCTGGATTCTAGACCTGATCAGATGACAAACAAATGCAAACGTACGGAACCAAATAAAAGGCTGCCTGTGATCTCTGTGTCAACAAATTAGATAACAGTGTTGGCAACTTGGCAGGTTTCTCTTGTTTGCATTGATAAATTGAGTTCACAGCCTCTGCAGTTGCAGGGGGATTTCTAATTTTTAGATTATTTTTCTTTTCCAGGCATCATTATTGAAAGCTGATGGTGCAATATTGTGGGGAGCTCATCACTGTGGAGGAATCCGTAGAGGAAGTTCTGCGTCCGTGGAAATGGTTCTCACAGGGGGAAATCAGGAAATAATGGGGTAATGGTGTCTTTTTCTGTGGGACAATGTGATGCTGCTCTCAACTTCTGTCACTTGCTCTCAACTTCTGTCACTTGCTCTCATCTTCTGTCACTTGCTCTCTGACCCCAGAAGTGNGGGTAATGGTGTCTTTTTCTGTGGGACAATGTGATGCTGCTCTCAACTTCTGTCACTTGCTCTCTGACCCCAGAAGTAACATTTAACAATCAGGTTATTTGAAAATGCCTTTCAGATCCTTTAAACTCTGTGATTTATCTCAAATTTAAGCAGATCCAGCTTGTTCTCATGTCTTTCCATTACAGAGGCCCTGTTCTTTTGCCAATGGCATCAGTGAAGAGGCACCAACTCTAGTGCAGCTCCTATGGGATAAGGATCAGTCCCAAAGACCCACTTTAGAGGAAGTCAAACCATCTTCTTGGATAGTTTGGGAATTATTGAAGATTTTTGCATGTAACAAATGGGCACTGCTGAATTAATGAATGGAGAAAGGGAGCCCCTTGTGCAGAGGAGTGCTCATGAAGCTTCTGCATCTCCTCCCTCCTCAAATCCTCACCCATCCTGCAGCCTGAGGAATTTTAACACTGGGATAAACCCAGTCCATGCAGTGACAATCAACCTTAATTCTTTTTATCCGGTTAAGGGGTCAGAAGCACAACTAGTGTTCTCCCCTGTCCTACCAGTCACAGGGAATGACAAGGTAAGAGACAGGAGGAGACAGCAAACTGATACCTGACTCTCAGCCTGGTGTCACCAGCAGAATTTGAGGTCTTTTGATCATGGGTCAGTCTACACAGCAGCAGGCCTACTGACAACAGATGGGGTACATCTGTCTCAAACAGGGAACAAACTTTGCACAGGAGTTAGCAGGACTCACTGCCAGAGCTTTAAACCAGATTTGCAGGGAGAAAGAGCTACAGCTGGGTTCACTGGGGGTAACATGCCAGTATCTGAGCGGTGGTGTGCTATCAAGGTCCTTCAGTCTGCCATCTAAGCAGTGGTAGGGGGTGGAGATCCATGCGGCAGCAAGGGCCATGGAAGTGCCTGAGAATGGTTCATGGTAGGAATTAAGGCTTTTCTCCCCAGAAAGGAGGCAGGATCAATAGCTCTACACCAATGCACACAGCTTGGGCAACAAACAGGAGGACTTAGAAGCTGTTATGCAGCAGGAAAACTATGACATAGCTGCCAGCACAGAAACATGGTGGTGTTGACTCACAACTGGAGTGCTTCCACAGACGGTGATAAACTCTTCAGAAGAGGAAGGGGAGGTGGTGGGACAGTGCTGGATGTTAGGGAGTGTTTTCACTGTCTAGATCTTGATGATGGTGATGATTGATCCGAGTGTTTATGGGTAAGAACTAAGGAGAACCCCATCAAGGCAGATATTATTTGAAATCATGTATTTGATTTCAAGACAACAAAACCCCTTAAAGTTTTTTAGCTTTTAACTTTCATCACTTTCAAGTGGTGAAGATAATTGGTCCCTAAAATCAGCAATTCACATCACCAACAAGCTGCACCACTGTGAGTATGCTTGAAGGTGCTTCTCTACCCTCTACAGTAAGACTGGAAGGAGAAGAGCCATCAGGACAAGGGCAGCTAAATCAATCTTCAATTGTTGATAGTCTCAAGGGTATCAAGAAGCTGGGTGTCATGAACTTTATCATATGATTAATCATTATGGTGCATGGTTTAAAGAGCAATATCTACCTTTGAGGCACAGCAGAAAGTAGGTCTTTGTTGAGCAGTAACTCTCAATTACCCCATTGTGACCTTGCAGGGATCTTTGATCATTCATGAGGAAGCCTGAGCTGACCAGTAAATAGAATCCTCTGATAAGAAACTTGTTATTGGCCATGGATGACTGATGGAGGTCTGCCAGTTATTTTTTACAACAGCTTTTACAGCAGCTCGCAGAAGCGTTCTGGGTGCTCACTGTGGTAGCACCTACATCTCCTGAGCAAGTGATCAGTAAAGTTCACATATAAATCAATCTTCCTAATAATTTATAGCTACATCACTTTGATGAGGTCAGGTCGTAAGGCGCACATGAATTACATTCTCACCCAGAATGAGAGGTTGTCACTCCTGGAGGTATCACCTTGCCTGTCCTCCCCAAAATTACTTCACTGACATCCTCCTCCAAACAACAATTCTATCAGCAGGTCCTCTTAGACAACGACCATGAAATGAATTGCTCAGTCAATAGCAGCTTCCTGCAAATACTTATCCTCTCAGAGACTCTCATCATAAAACTTTATAATAACTTTTTCCTTATGATAATCCAGTATAAACATAATTTAATGGTACTAGGAGGAAAACAACCACGGCAACAAAACCAACAGGCAACAATTGTCTCTTATATCATAATTTTGTCATTCTTTTAGCTCATTCTCTCTCCTTTGTTTTAATTGTGTATTATTTTGGTCATGCTGTCACTGGATTATTACATGCTCTCAATTATACAGCTATAAAGCCAGGAAATCTTTTGTGGTTATATTTTAAGCCTTTGAGGTTTTTGTTGTTTTATTTTTTTGCTTGTGGATTTGATTTACTTTTGCTTTGGGTTACTTCTATGCTGCTAAACCACTCTGTCCAAGTTTATAAGAGAAACTGTGTCCCAGGGAAATGTTGGACACTACCACACAAACAATTCACCTACAACATGCCCATTCTTTCCTTAATCTGAATTTGACTTTGTTTACGTAGCAATTTCCTGTATGCACCCCCAGGTTATTTATCAAATATATAATGTGCCTAATTGTGCCAGCAATAGCCTTGATGTTTCTTCAGACCCAGTGACATCAAACACCATTACAGCCTCCTTTGGGTACCCCTAGTGTGCATTGCGAGCATTTCCTCAGCCCCTAACAAAGACAGCAAAGCAACCTCATTTAGAAAGTAATGTTCTTTATAGAATCATAGAATCATAGAATACTTAGGGTTGGAAAGGACCTTAAGATCATCCAGTTCCAACCCCCCTGCCATAAGCAGGGACACCTCACACTAAACCATGTCACCCAAGGCTTTGTCCAACCTGGCCTTGAACACTGCCAGGGATGGAGAACTCACAACTTCCTTGGGCAACACATTCCAGTGCCTCACCACCCTAACAGGAAAGAATTTCTTCTTTATATCCAATCTAAACCTCCCCTGTTAAAGTTTGAACCCGTTACCCCTTGTCCTGTCACTACAAGTGACCTTGCTAAGAAAGCATCCGACTCCTGAATTTGTCTTACTGGGGAAGATGCAACTGTACATTCTTTACCCAAAGGAGATACAGAAGAAATAAAAAGTACTGAAATTTTATTTTGTGAACAAAGATTTCCAGATTCTGCTCCCTGGATCAATTCAACACTCTTCCGGGCTTGCTCAAAGAAATCCTTGCTTCCAGGCTTTAGACTCTACTTCTCAGTCTCATTTGACCATCAGTTTGGTGCATGTCATTAAAAGGCCAAATGAGAGACAGTCCAGCCCTGAGTCAGTGAGCTTGTCATCCAGGCTGGATTTCCTGCCTTCTCCCTTTTTTTAACTAAACACACCAAATTCCGGTTTACCTGGGATGCCAGCATAATTCCAACAAATTGTTCACTGCTATCACAGCCCTCAGAAATGAAATGTATCCGATATACTAAACATGGCTGCAGTTTATAAACAGCTCACAAACAGGGATTAGAGATCACGCTGCTTTGTAATTTGTCTTACCACCCCAGCCTATTCTCGCACCTTGTCAGCAAACTACTCAAAGAAATCATTATGTAAATACACGCTGTGGCAATATTTACCCACTTTTCACATGCCAAGGCAATAAACGTGTCCTGCTGCTTGTCAGTGCTGGTGCACCACACACTCCCGTTTCCATCTGGATGGCCGCAGCAGACAGAGCTGTCACTGTGCTCTTCCTCCACTGCCTTCAGTCTCACAGTCCCTCAGCTCCCCTGTGAGCCTGGTACAAGGAGCTTGCAGTGTAGGTGGAGTTATGGTGTCAGATCACAGCAAAAAAACCCAATATTCACTTTTTTCAATTAAATTTAGCAGCATTACTTATTTGAATGACACAAACCAGGCTGAGCCGTAGCTATGAATGTGTAGTATCAGCAGCTGCACGAATATAGAACAAAATAAGCATACAATTGGTAACCTAACTAAACAAAGATTTCACAGTACTTGTTTTAATAAATGTGAATGCACAGAAATAGATTTAAGCAAAGAGATTCTGCCAAGATGTTGCGTGAAAACCTTGGCATGGCTAGTGCTCAGGCTGCTCCAGACCTGAGAAAGAGATTTGGGGGATGAAAGAGTCCAGTGGGATACTGACAATAACCAAATGGATGGGTTTGTGCCATTATGAGCGAAAATGGTTTTGGAAAAGTAAACTGATATATCTGAGGGAAGGAGACGCTATTTCAAATGATCTTGTATTTTACAGAGGGCTTCCCCCTGCAAGCATGGCACCAGATCCCTGCACAAAATGCAGGTTGTGTGTGCAAAAGGTTGAGAGGGATGTTCTTTTTGCATAATTCATGCTAAGCGTACAAACACATGGAAATTGCTCCGTTCCTCCCCTTACATAAAATGGAGTAATCTACATTCTAAATAAGATTAAGGCAGCACTACACACTCCAGCAATCCTCTTGCCAGAGGTGTGCAGCTGGATGGTGGGTTCCTGGGTCCAGTCCTCCCTCTGTGGCATACTGGCTACAGCCAGCACTGCAGGCAGCAGCCCCAGCTGGGGCACGGCTCTCCAGTACAGCATTTATGTAAGTACTGGGGCATCTCAGTGGCCCTCCCCAGAGACACACTGGGGGCTGCAAGTCTGCCTCTGCAGTGCATTTTTTCTGTTGCTGTAGAAAACAGAGATGGTCCCATGTCTTCTGAAACCAGTCATGGGCAAGGAACCACTGCAGTGGGATGTTGGTAGTGCAACAGCAGCGTGATGGACAGGGCACAGTCAGAGACAGGAGGTGTAGGACCTGGCACCCAGTATCTGCTCGCCATGAGGACCCCCTGACAATGTGTACATATTAACCCTAGTTATGTGACTGTGCAGAAAAAAATAGCAATATATACAGAAATATACTGGAATCTAGAAAGCATTTGAGATTTTTATGTGGGAAAGCTTTACCCAGGTAAGCCTTTCATTGCCTAAAATAGAAGGAAGAGAAAGACAGGACTGGATAGAGGTATCCTTTACCCCTACTCTTTTCTCAGGCAAGATACCACTGGGAAATGGTGGAGCACATCAGCTGCATAGATTTTGGACAAGCTGCTGCCCTTCCCCAGGCTGTGTGAGAGCAGGAGCAGACTTACAGCTGCAACAAGGTACTTCCCATGTAAAACAGAGGGGATGATGCCCTTTGCCTGCTTCATAGAGGCCCTGTGATATTAAGTCTAAACGATGTACAACAAACAGTTAGATTCCCAGCCAGAATTAGCTGTATAAATTAAGATTATCAGATCATGCTGCCAACAACAGACCTTGGCTGGAAACCAGGCTATGAGATCTGCTGGCCACTGCCCACTTAGGAACTGAGCTGACATAGCACAGTGCACACTGGCATCGATTAATAGCCAGGAATGTACACAGTGTTGTCTCTAGGTTCATAATGATTCTGTCTAGTTATATCCTATCTGGTTTTAACTGATCCAATGCCATTTGTATTGAAATGATTATTCTTGCTAAGCTGTTCTTAAAAGGCAGAGAAGTTTAGTCTTTCATATAGCGGTAATCCACACAGCCATTTCCACTCAGCTCAGGCACGTGAAATCACATGGAGAATATCAAATCACTTACAAATCACCTACTGCTTTAGGATTCTCTGTGGTGTTCACGTGCAAAAGGCACAATAAACAACAAAGCAACAGGCTTCATTTTGAGTTTCTCTTGCCTCGTTTGGCTTTGCTAATCTCCATGACCCTATTTCCAAAGAGATGCTTTCCACAGGCTTGCACAATGGTGGCAGTCCCACTGTAACATATCTTTTCTGCAGAGCAACCCAAGTGAGAAGAGCAGAAGAGTTTCTAGAAAATAAAGGCTGACATTTATTCTTCTGAGGGTAGTTCAATAAGACTAAGAACTAAATAAGCAAGCTTTCTTCCAAGGAAAACAACATATATGGTATAAACCCAAGCTGCAGACACTGTTTTAAATATAAATGTATATGGAACAAATACATCAAATGGCTTTTATTTGGGAGACAAGCTATATGAAATAAAAGACTCAGCTGCTTTCATGTCTCCTGCTTAAGTTCATCTAAAATGAGAATACTAATTTGATTTAGTTACTTTTCTGCTAAGAGGCAGACTGTGTTTCAGTTCACCATGCTGAGCATGACCAGTAACCATTGCTTGGACGCAAGTGAATGGGGATATTATATGTTGCTCCAGTGGCAGATCTAGTCTTCCATTGCCCTGCTTGTCCTATAATGTGTTTTGGGATATACATTTGAACCTAAACAAAGCTGTCTCCCTCAGACTTACTACTGAAATGCTGCAGGACAGAGTGGTGAGGTGCTAGCTTGCAACGTGGTTCCGATATGCAACATGGCAAGAGCAAAGACATCGGCATGTACCTAAAGCACAAAACCCTGCTGTACCACAAAACCCAGAGCCAAGCTCCAGGGGAGGCTCCTGCACCAGGACAGAGCCCCCTTCTTCCCTCTAGGAACATTTGGTCTCGACTTCCAACAGGGTGAGGCAGAGAATCCGTCACTGCTGTCAGGTTGTTCCCATGACTAACGATGTTCTTTGTTAATGATCTTTAACTAGGAGCTAAACTTGTCATCATACAATTATGTAACCAGATTATTTTTCCTTATACTGAACCTATAGCTTGCAATAAAAGTCCCTTTCTTCAAGGAGGTCCAGAAGAATTAGTGAGAGGCAGGTTATGCATTAAATACTTGATAATCTGCATAGACATTACAGCCACCCAGCAGCTGAACATAAATGCCCCATTTCACAGGTGGGCTGGGAAAGGGAAAGAAAGTCTCCTGAGCCAACCTAATGTACCAGGCCTCCAGGACACATCCCTCCTCCATCACCCTCCCCCAGTTTCTACAGCTAGAGAGCTCAGCCTTACCTACACATAGCTATAACTGCCTGGTACCATGCACCCACTGCAGCACAGCAGCCCTCCACTCAGCACACCCACAGTGTTTGCCCCAGGAGGGTGCTGTGCACATCCTGGAGCCACCATCACATCTCCAGCCTCCCCTGGGGGAACACCATCCTGCTTGAGTCCTGTGTGTTTGCTTTCCAACCTTCCCCAACACTCAGGCAGGAAAGATGCACCTTGGGTATGTTAATAACGGGGCTGGCAGCCAAGGCCCTAATGAAACCCTACAGTTTCCCTGGCCCTGCACAATGCAATGGTACAGAGCAGCCCTTGCCCGAGGACAATGGTCTGGGTTAACAGGGTGGGTAAAAGACAAGGAGCATAAGTCAGAGGCAGAGTAACACCTTTCCATTGCATAGGAGAGAGTTCATGGTATTACCCAGAGCAGCCACAGCCCTCACCTTCATAGAAGACTTTCCAGCCTCTCTGCTTTTCTTTTGAAATGCAATTAATTGTTCCAATCATACTAATGACCTGTGTTAACACTGACAGTGTTAACATGTCATGTAAGTATGTGCACGAAAGGCAGTATTTAGACAGCAATGTGTATTTTCCAAAGCTGGAGCACAGTACTGGACAAAAGGCATCCTGAAGGGATGCTGCTTCAGCTGCAGAAAGGACCTCTATATCTCTGCCTCAGGCTTGTTTTAATGGGATGCTCTATCCTGTCAACCAGACAAGCACTACAAAAGTCTCAGGACCAGAAGTGCCCTGGCAACATACAGATAACAGCAAGCAGAACACCTTGGCTCAAGCAATGCTCACAATCAGATCTGTCTTTTAAAAGAATACAACAAATTGTAATTCTGAAGTGCCACTTTGAATTTGTGACCTTGTGTGCATTTAAGCACTTAGAAAGCATCATATTGTGTTACGTCTTATCACATTAGGCTGTCGCTGAACGCACTGAGATGCAATGTTACACAGAACAAGCTGGGATCAGAAGTAATGCAAAAGATTTTGCAGGCAAAATATCCACAGACAAGTTTCAAGAAGGCTTTCACCAGGGATGACACTCAAATTCCCCCCACTGCTTAACTGCCCACCAGCTTGACAGGCTCTAATGGTTTCATTTAGGCAAAAAAGAGTGAAACAGTATCTCATGAGGGAGGTGGAGCTCAGCTAGTGCTTTTTATTGACTGCTCCTTGATACTTGGATGTGCAAATTAATGGGGAGGACCCTGTACAGAACAGCCTGCAGCCCCTGCTTCTCCTGTAAAAACTAGAGGTGTACAATCATGATAGCAACCCCACGGTGGAGGGTATTGAATAGGAACTACAAATTCAGTAAAACAGAGCTAATTTAAGAATTACTAAGGCCCAGAGGGATCGCTGCTTACAGACAATCTAATCCTGTACATGAAACAGGCTAGATGATTTCCCCTGAAATTCCTGCACATAGACCCGAACCTTGAGGCTGTATTTTGTCGTGCTATAGTACTTCGCTGCTCTCCAAGGGGCCAGCTGGGTCATGCTGAACACAGCGGCTCCAGGGATGAAGCAGAGCACCCTGTGCTGAATGGGCAGTCCTCCTGGTCCTCCCCTGCCTGGTGTGTCCATTCCACCACTGCTCTGCACAGCAGGAGTTACCTCCTCTGAGTGAAAATGCAGGGACTAAATGGTGGCTGTAGGTCCCTCCCTATGGGAACTCCTGTCTCCTTCCACACTGCACTCTGTACTACACCATGGGGAACTGCAAATTCATTATCACCACTTCAGACATACACACTGGGCTTTCTCTCAGTGCAGATGAATTCTCACCCTGCAGGGAAATGACAAATCAAGGGCATCACTGGTCAGAAGTGGGAGTCCCCACTCACCAGGAGCAGCTGCCTGGCAGACAGCTGGGATTGCTCTGTGACTGCAGTGTGGTACACAGCTCAGAAACCCTGTATCTCCACATGTGTGAAGTACCTGTGTGCATATATGTATGAAAGAAACTGCTAGTGACAAAAAAAGCTACTTCATGCTGCCTTTACAGAGAGCCCAGAGCATCATGCTGCTGCTGGACTGTGCAGAAGGCAAGAGATGACTTCCTCAGAAGGATACTGCCCACGCAGCAGCTCAAGCAAAACTCATATGAAAACACATCTAAAAACTGAAATGCCAGGGGTGGGGGGAAGGAACACAAAGCTCTGCAATTTCCTTTTGATTGGTTACTAGACATACTAGAGGTCAACACAGCCTGTTACGCTAACTACGTGGCGGCAGTGCAGATGAAGACATTACACAGGCTGATTCAGAAAGCAGATACCCTTGAGTGACAGAAGCACAGAAAAAGCACTTATTTAAAGACAAACGAAAACACAGGGGAATAATCTGTTTTCCTCACGGATTAGGCAGTCAGGAGTTTCTAGGAGAGTTCAACCAGACTTTGGTGATTATGCAATTTTCACTCTTCATTACTGTAACCATGGAATTAGCCAACAGTCTGCTATGAAAATCTAATCTATAGCGAGGAGAAAGAAGACATTTTTCATGTACGCAGGAGGGGTATGAAAAAAATACATCTTTCCATCAAAACAATGCAAAATATGCCTTTTTTTTTTTCAATCCTAAAACTGGTCCAATGGGTACAGAGTAATACAACACAAGCTGATTGCATTACGTACCAGTGGTTGCTATGGGGTACTGCTGACATGATTAATTAGACAGCCACTGGGCCAGAAAAAGGAGTGAAAATTAATATGATTTTCTGGCCATTCCAGCATTTTATAGTAAGGAGCCATGGATGAAATACTAAACAACCTTTGAAGAAAAGAGAAGGACCCATGGCTGCTAAGGTAAGTGACCTGAGCACCAGCCAGAGCCTTTCCTACCTTGCTGAATAACCTCCAATTGCTCTGAGAGGAGCAGGGTTAAAGAAAGGGCTATATTTCCACAGCAAACACTGGTTCCATCAACACCTCTTGCCTGGGTTTTCCTGGCTCTGTGCTGCCTTGTATGTGATTAGACATGTACAAAGCACCTGTTTTAGGCATCTGGACATCAGCGTTCTGCTCTGTGGACCATGCCAGCAACCCAGGCCCACTGCTGTGACCCAGCACTGTCCAGAACTCAGGGTGTTCAAGTCAGATCCCCATTAGGCCTCTGCCTTTGCTCTGTTTCAGCATCAGGACCCCAAACACAGCCTTCACCTACAGAAAACTGCTCCCAGTCACATACCAGTTTCTACTTCTGTTCCTGAATGCAACCATCCATTATTTCAATATTAAGAAATGATCAAAAATACACAAAAGCCAGGGAATGGCTTACACTTTCACTTAACTGCACATTCATGATGTCCCTCATTAATAATCGACATGAATATATGGTATCTGCTCACACAGAGACTATCAAAGTGCAGGCCCCCAGTACAGACATGCATGTACATATATATGTGTACATACATGTATATAAAGGGATTTAGTGACACCCATATTCATTATAGCAAGGTTTGTTGTGATAGCAGTGTGAAGATCACCTTCCTCCATATCTGGGAGAGGAAGAAATAGTCTTCAGTTAGGGACAAATACTCCTTTGTACACTGTCATCTGCATTTAACTGATAACTTTATTAACTTAAGAAAAAGATTGCCCTTGCTATGCTGAATTTGCACAGCATGAGACTGCTCCTCTGGATAGCATATAAAATCCCAGCTCATTTAATTCCTTTAGCATCTGTGTCACAGTTTTAGAATACAATATCTGTAAATGTAAATTGAAAAAAAAAAACCCAGCAACAAAACTGACAGGTAACTGATTTCAGGAAACTACAAGCAGGTTTTTGCCTTCATGGACTTCACCAAATCATTAAGCATTCACTCAAAGTGCTGTTTGTTCAGATTTAACAACTGCAGGAAGTTTTGCTAACATTCACAGATTTTTAGCACAAGAACAAGAGTTACAACACTAAGCCCAAGATTTCATAGAATCACAGAATCCCAGACCAGTTTGGGTTGGAAGGGACCTCAAAGTCCATACAGTTCCAACTCTCTGCCACACTCAGGGACACCTTCCAGTAGACCAAAACCACTCCAGACCCCATCCAACCTGGCCTTGAATGCTGCCACAGCTACTCTGGGCACCCTGTGCCAGCACCTCAGCACCCTCATAGANACACTAAGCCCAAGATTTCATAGAATCACAGAATCCCAGACCAGTTTGGGTTGGAAGGGACCTCGAAGTCCATACAGTTCCAACTCTCTGCCACATGCAGGGACACCTTCCAGTAGACCAAAACCGCTCCAGACCCCATCCAACCTGGCCTTGAACGCTGCCACAGCTGGGGCTGCCACAGCTACTCTGGGCACCCTGTGCCAGCACCTCAACACCCTCATAGCCAAGAATTTCTTCCTTATATCTAAACTCTCCCCTCTGTCAGTNAACCACTCCAGACCCCATCCAACCTGGCCTTGAATGCTGCCACAGCTACTCTGGGCACCCTGTGCCAGCACCTCAGCACCCTCATAGACAAGAATTTCTTCCTTATATCTAAACTCTCCCCTCTGTCAGTTTGACAGAAGATGCCCAGAAAGGCAGATGCCGTTAGCTTGGGCCAGCTGTGAAGCACACATCTGCAGGCACTGCCAGACACGGTCAGAAGCACATAAGTCTTATGGAATCAGTAGGACAGATTTTGGGTAGCACAACCTAGACCCCAGAGAATGCAGTGCCCTGGAGGAGAGACAGGTTAACATTTACATGTTTTTCCCTTAGTACCTTTTTCACTACAGTAAGCTTTATAAATGTTACTGTGTCCATTATTCTATGTACATGCAAATCACCAGCGAGGCATACGCAAGGAGAGGACAAGCCTGAACAATCCTTTGTTACTAGACATAGTTGCTGACATTACTAGCCCTTCCAGTTTCACTCCTGGCCTGTATCTGCGAGTATGGAGGTAAACAAAAGTGAAGAATGATGAGAAGGAAGTGAGCCACCTGCTTTCAACCTGGGGGCAGCTGGTATTTATTCTGAACAGAAGCCTACAGGGTATCGAGCTTCTAATTGCTCCAGTTGGTTCAGTTCGTACCTGTGGCCATCTGGATATTTGTGGGTTAGCAATTAAAAATGGTAAGTGAAACAGTTGAAAATGGTACTGTTCATCTTGCTGGGGTTATTATCACTTAAGGCATATGACAGATCTCCAGAGCAAATCAAACAGTGCTGTGAAGGGACAGGGATACTTGCTGGGCATAGGAACACCAGTGTAGAGTGTAGGCTTTTCCTAAAGGCATATCCGTAGCTTGACGTAAGTTTCCAACACCCACAGGTATGAAACTGCAGAGGAAAAAGCAATGTATGAAGGTGCATATGGACAGATATTCTGAGGAAATAAGCAATTCTGAAGTACCGGCGAGGTGGCAATATTTGCATGTTTGCTTTTAAGATTTAATTTTGGCAATTGTTTTTTCCTTAGTGAATGCAACAGCAGCAATCTAACTGATGGAGAGCACTAACACTGCATTTCACCCCTCTCATGGTTTAAACCAGGACAAGCCCGAAGGCAAGCGATCTGGATGCTCAGGATTAAGGGGGAAACCTGGGAAGGAATCTGCCGCTCCCAAAAGGGAGGGAGGAGGTGGGGGCTCCTGTTCCAGCAGGGTTTATACAATGCCCATGTCTTATTTGTTCTGAATGACATTTCTCTCATTAAAACTTCGCCCCAGGCCCCAACCCTTCTCTCCTCCCAGCCTGCACCACTCACACTGCTTGCAGCAAGGAAAGGGATTTGCCTGTCACAGAAACAGACTGCAACAATCCTTAGAGAAGGAACTGTTTTCTTATGTCAGGGGCTTCTCGCAGCCCCATAACTCACACTTATACTCACTTCACACCTAGTCTCCCTGGAGGGCTGAAGCCTGCGTGTCAGAGAAGCAGTGCCGGATGCTCCACACACCACTCTGCAGTTTGATAGAGTTCGGGTTTGGGTAGCCTGGCAATAACCTTCCCCAGCGAGCCAGAAGGAGCCCATGATAAATGCATGGCACCTTTTTTAATGGATCCTGCTGATAAACAGACCTGTCTGCCCACCTTCTGGAGTGAAACCTTCTTCTAACTCTGTATGATGCCTGTGCAGAATGGATTTGCTTTGTACTTCCTTCCCCTCCTCAGTGCCCCAGTAGCCATGGGGTGACTCAGGGAATAGGCTCGTTAGGAAAGCAAGTGTGTGTAAAGTGATGGGGCACTCCACACACACTTTACTTCATCTTTGAAGCAGATGGGTAGGTACCACCTCCTGCCTGCTGCCACCACAGCCCGCCTGGATACAGGTCAGGACCTTGTGGTTGGTCATGCAATGAACCCATTGCTCTAATATGTGCTACAAATGAGGGGTTTAATCTTATGAAGACAGGCCTGAGTAGAAGCTATTGCTGGAAGCTGAAAGATAATAAATACGGATTAGTAGGCCAATGGAGGCAGCCCAGGGTTGGAAGGACTGCCTGGGAAAGCTGCTCCCCAGCTGCTGGCTCTTTGAAGGGGTGCCCTTCTGAAAGGGGCCTTGCAATCAAAGGCAGCACTAGGCTATGTACAGTACAAGTGATGAGACTGTGTCACACAGTGAAAGCACAATAAATGATTTATGGATCTCTACTGCCCTTATAAACTATGAATAAAGGCACTGCTTTCAAAAGTACTTGTCCTAGGGCTGGCCTTTAGAGAGGAAAATGTTTCACAAAGGCCTTCCCAGAGAGTCCCAAGCCCTGTTTAACAGAGCATGCAAGCACCACTGTCATTGTACCCCGCCACTTCACCTAACTCAGGGCTGAGCCCTCAGGGTCAGTCTAAGATGCTGGAAGATCCTTCCAGTTTCAACCAGGACACACTTATATTCAAGCCTTGAATTCAGCAGCTTTCAAACTCTTTCCATATTTATGACAGATACCAGGGATTAACTCCATTTATGAATTTGACAATGGTTACACTGCATTATCCTCCCCACAAACAAATATTATTAGGAGCAAGTGGATTATACATAAAGGCATTCTTTGTGTATTTATTTACATATCCCAAGAAAGACTGCATTCACGTTGTATAATTCCGATTGCATGCTTCACCGAGCATTAAAAGGTTTATTGCTGCATGGCTGCACAGGTTTGACAACTCTGACAGCTTCACTCTGAACGTGTGCGCGAGCAAACAAGTAGAACTGTATAGACATGAGGTGTGCTGAACAGTGTGGAATGCTTTCAAACAACCCTCCTGTCACAATAATCACTCCTAGTAGATGTTATTCCACATTGACATCTTTATTTCTGAGAGTTTCACATATTAACAAGCTACCCATTTGTACTGTGTCTATCTGCAGGTACAAACTCCCATTTCTTGATGTGTCATCCCGAGGTGGCCTGTGACACTGCTGCTTGAATAGCTTTTTTTTAACCAAGCTGGTTGAAGCTTGGTTTTTAAAAGCAATCTCTGCTAAAGAGACCACACACACCCAGTATGGGAAGGTCTGTTCGCACAGTGGAAGGGTGCAGAATTAGGGCAGGTGCCCCCAGCAGCTCCTTCCCTCCAAGGTCAGCTTTTCTGTTCTTCACCCCATGTAAGGAGAAAAAACCTGACCCAACTTCAATCCACCAGGAATTTCCACAGCAGTTCTGCAAGCTGTTACTGAACAGTACCTTGGAGAAACCAGAGTCTGCACACCTCAGCTTTGTGCTGGCACATGAGTGTATCACCCCAAGGTAAGACCCACACTATACCTGTATTCAGGTCTGGCCTGATACTCCCATCTTTTCAAGGAAAGAGGTCTGTGTTTCCATGTTCTTCCAAGAAAAAGTATGGGCATGACCATTAGCAATAGAGAGTGATGGTGAAAAAACTAATGGATCTATTTAGAAGATCATGGTATTTAATCATCTCTAACTAAGAGGCCGGGGGGAGGTGGCAGGGTATCTCTGTTATTGTATTAAAGTTAGGCTATTGCAGAGTTTTGATTACACTGTGTCTATTTTAATCAACTGTTTCATGCTTTGATATTGCTCAAGGGGAAAAANGTATGAGCAGGGGGGGCGGGGGGGGGGGGGGGGGGGGGGGGGGGGAGAATATTCCAAAGCAACTCACATTTGGCCCTATGTTACCTCTTGAGACTATTGATGTCACATTATTTTTCAGCTGGTATTTCTAACACTAATATTATTAACATAGCTGAAACCTGTGAAAGAGAGGATTTGCTTTTAACACGTTTCTCCTCCATGATTTTAAGCTTAAGTTCTTAGACTGTATCATGTGTTTCTATTTTGAGATGAGCAGAGATATGCTGCCAGGAACTGTATCAACAAATGTGTAAGAAAATTATGGAGCTACAAAGTGCAGGCAGCTAACATAGGAGATATTGACTGCCACTAATTTCACAAAAGGTCAAATCTGTATTAGGGCAGAGGCTATGATGATGATCATCACCATCATATTATAATAAGGCTTTTCATTAATACAAATTTGTACAGGACAAAGGATTTTCTGTCCCCAAGGAATGATTGCTGGCATGTGGGAGAACACATATTTTTTCTAAACATTTCCCTAGGTGCTACTAAAACCCTTTCAAAGTTTGGCCAAGACTTCAAACATCCAACCCTGAGAGAGGTCCAGCCATTACAAGTAGAACTGTGGCCAGTGTTTCAAGTCAGCTAGAAAGGAGCTGGAGATGAGACAATCTTACACACACACAGAGGCAGCCAGGAGCATCTGGCATGGATGGAGCCACAACAGGCAAAATACCAACTGACAACATTAATGCAGATCTAGTTTCCTTTTTCATTCACATTGCATGTACAAATGTCTCCTGAATCCTACCCATGCCCTTACTCCTCACCAGTGTTTGCTAAAACGTTTATGACCACATCCACGCCCATGCCCAAACCCATCTCCACATCCATGCCCATGCCAAAACCCATCTCCACATCTATGCCCACGTCCATGCCCATGCCCACACAGAGCAGTATACAGCAGGGCCACCAGCCCTCCTCCATCTCTGCTTGCTGCTCAGTACTCACTGCGCACTATTGGCTGCAGACTAGAGAACAAAATCTCTTAAACAGTAAAACAGCCAAAATATCAGCATTTGGTGGTGCAATCACTCAAATCTGAAAGACGCCTGTGCTTTGTCAATGTTTTCACAAATACCTGGTGATGGGTGTTACAAAGAAACTTCTGGAACAAACAATACAGATGATGATGAACCAACTCTACAACAGTCTTGAAGAACCTCAGAATTATTTATAGGTTGAAAATTCATGTGAATATTGCTAGCACGGTGTCCTTGGTGATTAATTAGTTGAGTAACTACTTTGGGGGCTTTTCTTTTGAAAAGGTTTCTAGTGTTTTACTGGCAGGTGAAAATGGAATTTGACAAAACAAGCCCAAGGAAAGCTTCACCGGAGCCCTGTTTGTAACTCAAATCTGGCTCATTATTATTAGCGATTTTCCTTTTCTTTTGAAATAATCAAAGGATTCTTTCACATCCAGATCTTTAAATGACATGCAAGGAGCAACAGGATTTTGTATTTTCAACTGTGGCGTTTTTCTTCGGACTATTACACAAACAAAAGAATACAACATTCATTCTACTTTTTCCATATGAAGGTGATAGAGCACTGTTGATGTCTTAATGTCTGATTTATTCTCCAATTTATTATTCATTTACTTCCAGATTATAATGTCTAATTTATTCTCTAATTTATTGATCTATCCCCTGATTTGATCCTATACCAACCAATCTGGCATTTAAAATAAATAAGTAAATAAATAACTTCTGTACAGCAAGTAACCGATAAGCCCTTGCCATTTTGAAAAGCAAACAGAAAGATAACTTGTAACGCACAAGGTACGAATTTATGTGCAAAGCTCATTGTTAGACCAGGCAGAGATTCTGTACTCAAGTGCATGTCCAAGGCAAAGCAGGCTGGTAGTTATAGCAACCATATGCTTGCCTGGAATAACACATTCCTGCAGACACCGGAGGCTGTAGCACTGCTTGAAAAACAACAGTTCGGATCTTCAGTGAAAGAAAGCAAAGACTTTTGACCACATTCTGCATTATCTGCCAGGAGTGGTGGAGATTTCAAAGCCTTTGTTAAGAAGGTAAGAGTTGAACAACACTCAGTGATCAGTACATAAGAACAAACACAGTTTACTGTGGTTCCCGAATTTTCCCCTTGCTCATTCTCCATGTAAATCAACAAATGTTTTTACCCTCTTCCTATTTGGTTACTGCTGGAACAATGAATATCCTTCATGACCTCTTCTTGGTTTAATGTTCATGGAGACCTCAAGGTTCTGACAGAAAAATACATTTTAAGAAAAATGTATTAATTCCCAGAAATCCCTCACGGAGCAAGCACGGCCTTCAAAATGTATGTATTTTGTATATGCTTTTGTTAAAAAAAGCCCACAACAACAAAATGATTGTGGGTTTGGGAAAATAAGTAGTTTCAAGTAGATGCAATTGAAATAGTAACAGCACACGTTAAGTATCATTATCATTACTGAGCTTTAAATTGTTATTATTTTGAGCCCTTAACTTCTACAGACCACAAGGAAGGAAAGTGTACAGTCGGAAGGGCCACTTGTGAGCGGTCCCCACTGTGCTCTTAGTCCAGGGAAGCTGTCCTGCTCCACAGTGGCTTCTTCAGGACAAGTCCTCAGGCTGCAAAAGCGTGGGAAAGCTTTCCAGCTGAGCCAGCACTGAGCTCTTTGCCCACCTCGAGGCCAGGAGACATGCTTGTTTCCCAAACAAAGCCTGTTCCAGTTGATAACTGCACAGAAAATAATCCCAAACCCACACACTTTCCGTGTACTCTCCTCCTCCCTAAATTAAAACACTTCAGCTGGCTGCTTGTTTGCTTCCTCCTAAGAAAAGAAGTGAGCACAGGCACTAGCTTAGCATTTCAATAGAGGGCAAGCTCTGTAACCGGTGGAGAGCAGTTTACAGTGAATTGCTTGACTATAATTAACTACAGCAGCAAGACCTCGGAATTGTCTTATCAATCATGATGGGCTAATATGTTGTTTATATTCCTTCTTAATAATGGCATACATATAGTGATGGATTTTGTCAGCTCATATCAGTGTATTCTCGGAGGTCCTTTTTTTTCCTCTTTCCTCCATTTTCTTGCAGAATTGTACCTAAAACTGGACCTTGCCTCTACTCATTATGTGAAGCTCCAGGGCACAGATGCTGCAATTCTCATTCAAAGGAGCTGTCCATACTCCTTCACGATCCCTTTCTTTCCCTGTTTACACAAAGTTCTGGGGAAACTTCCCCAAATCTGCTTTGCAGCATAAAACATGCCCGCAGTCTGATTACACTTAACTCAAATTAACCAAGTGCTTAAAATGGGCTGTCAATCATTGTTCTGGTTACATTAAATGACAAGATAGATAAACCATGTGTTATATTAAGCAGTGCAACAATACTGTCATTTAATCAAGAAGAGACCGGAAGAAGGATGCAACAGGCAGAAAAGTATGTTTTTTGTCCATTTATACTCCATCATCAAGAAAGCAGTTGTTTCTCCGAGACAGGAACTACAAGAATTCCATACATCAACAGACAAACATGGACAAGCTAACTGTCTTATTCAGGAAGGACTATCAGATTTGCCCCTCAGAAGTTCTGCCTGGGAAGGCTGGTCCAGACACACTCCGAGCAAGCACTGATCCACAGCCTGCCACTTGGGCAATATTCTCCAAAGTCAACTTTGCAGGAGAAAATGGAATTTTTGCCTTCTGACAAATTTTTGCCCAACAGATCGATTTTTGTTTTAATGTGAACACATAGAAGCTCATTTGCAAAGGCACGCTCCGATCCGCTGCTGTCATCTCCAGAGTGTTCAGCACAGCCAGACCTCCACTCCAATTCATCTCCTGTCTGCCCGTAAACTTGGCTAAGGTTTGGGAAACATCTATTTATATTAAGGGCATGTATTACCTCTGCAGAAAAAGGAAGCCAGGAGTTATCATTTGCAACAATATTTTGAATTAGCTTTTACTGCGTTGCTTCCACTGCCTCCTACCTTCAATCAAAACTGACAGAAATAAAAGAGTTTTTTCTGTTTCACTGGGTAATTTCTTCATAGTCCTTTTTTCCTTTGCCATACCATACACTGCATGACAACGAAGCCTACTAAAGTCCCACCTCGACATGAAAACACTACAGCAGAGGTTTCCTGGTTTATTTTAAAAGAACACACAGTTTCTAGGCTGATAAACAACAGTTGCACGTGAATATTCCTGAATACCTGGAAAGGCACAAGAGAATATGCATATAAAATAGTTCTTCCTACTTCAGGGTTATCTCTAGAGATGACGCACAGCTTTCTTCACCAGACTTACCCTGGCCTAAGGTAACATTCATCTGGTGAAAACAACGGCTGGACATGCCCTTGACTTCGCAGGGATTTTTATTGTTACTTATATTCTTTTTGAATAAGAAATGTGCAGTAGAAGAAACCCTACGGTCAAACAAATTCCCTGTTGAGCTGTCGCTTCCACTCGTGTCCTCTGCCTGTCTCCCATGGAGACCCAGGGTTTGAGAATCCCTTCCAATGGAGCCACCACTATCACTGTCGCAGACAGCGCTGGGAGAAGCATGAAGAGCTAAGCTTTGCTGTCTTGATGCAGCAACATGAGCATCTCTCATCCTTTCCATTGCAAGCCCTGACACCCTGACCATCTTGCTGTCCTCTCTGCCCTTCCCATCACATGCGCAACAAGCATCATGGATACCGCAGCTGTGTGTGCCCAGGTCTGTCCCCAGCTTGCTGATCTCCATGCATTCTCTAAGGGAGGAAGCTGCTATTGGGGATTCCCAGAGATCGGCTGCTATATGGAACACTGAAATTCAATTTTTGTTCATCAGCTTTCAGCTCTCCAGGCAAACCAGAGGAGACTTCAAATCCCAACACCCTTTCAGGACTGAGCTCTTCATTTATCAATATATTTACCCCGCAATTGCTAGCTGGAAATTGGAACCGGCAGTGCATTGTTTGACTGGAGTTATTATACATAACAGATTTGTTTATTTAGACATGCAAATCACACTCCTGTTTATGCTGGCAGGGAAGCAGAATGACCCCTTTTATTTAAGATACAGACTTCAGAGATTATTTATAGTGACTGCAAAGGAAAACCTTGAAGAGAGATGGGCAAAAATGGTAATAATTTCACAGTGCGCAAAACAGCCTCACTGCTATTGCCGCACGGTCGTCTACATGGAAGGATCTGGAAGGAATTAAACGTAACATTTTGTAGTTACACAAGTTGAAAATGATGCTTAGCAAAAATCATTGGGATGATTTTACAAGGCAGAAGTGTCTGCATCTGAATTGAGATTTCAATCTGCAAACAGAAATGTCACCAACTAGTGACAGTTCAGGCTGTCAAGACCTGCCTATGGCTGCATTTGGGCCATGAAAATGTAACTGATTTAAGAGGAAAAAAAAAAATCTAATTAGAAAATTCATCAGATGCGAATATGATGGCTTATTATGTGCAAGTAAATTTTTAAAAAGAAATGGATCAGAAAGGTAGACAGCAATAACTAAAGTCTTCATTTCACCTAAAATCACTCAAACCATGACTGAAGAGCAGGAAAATTCTTCAAAATGCATCCTTCTAGTGCATCAGCAAAACAGGATACTTGAATTTAATACAGGGAAAGAGAAGGAGGTTTTGTTAGCCTCATAGACCTGCTTTCCATCATGATTCCAGCTGTCAATGACATTTCTCAGCTTTTAGAGTTGTCTCTGTTACTGTTCTGACCCTGCAAGAAGCGTCCTGCCCGCCCTGGCTCTCACTGTTAGTCATGCCCTCAGAAAGGCCCCACGCTGGCTCTAGCTCCTGAGCGGCTTTGACTGTGGAGCCGATGGCATCAATCCCTTGGTGGAGAGCAGTCTCCAAACAGACTTTCTGGGTTTACTGCTATTCTCACTGGGTACCAGAAATAATTCTGTAGGCTGAGAAAGCACAAGTGGGTTTTGGGCCCCAGGGTCCAGCTGTGGGGCTCTTGTGAGCTGCAGAATCACACTGAGCATCCGCATGCCCCTGGCAAACATCAAGGCTCTGCTGGTGGGAATGAGCCCTTGCCATGGGAGAATCAATGAAAACATATCCCCAGGTGTGTTCTGAGCAATCCAGCAACCCCCAGGCTCTGCTCTAAGGCAGTCTGGGCAGCCCCACACTCCTATGTCTCACAGAACCTTGCCATTGCCATTCTGAGCTGGGGACATTTGCACAAGGAAAGCAGCTGGTGAAGACATCTGTCTGCAAATGAAAGAGTGTCCAAACACTGATACCAGCACTTTGGTTAAATCAAATGGGTCAGATGAAAAGCTGATTGCAATTCTATTGGTCCCTGTGCCAAGCAGAGAACTCTTGGCCTGACATAGCCAGGCACTAGAAAGCATGGTGTCTGAATTGGAGATTCTGCTGTCCACTGATTCTTGCACGTTCTGTGTGACATTCTATCAAGAGATAATATGAGATTATTATTAAAATCATAGAGTACTCTGAGAGATGGCTCTAAAAGTAACATTTAGCATGCCTGTATATTTGTTGATGTGTTAACTTCACAGAGCCTGCCAAGGAAGCACCAGCCCTGGGTGATGTCAAGAGCAGAAATGCTGAGAACATATGGTTCTCGAAAACTGCCTGGGAAAAGCTCTGCCAGCGCAAACGCTCATAGATCATTCCAATGCAAAACACTTTTCTCACCCTCTTGAAGAAAATATTACTTATCAGTATCAGCCTCAAGGTAGCAACAAGCTGTACAGCCTGGTCCCTCTGCCATCTCCATTTCTAGATGTCTAGAAGAGCAGCTATTCTTCCAAACATGAGTTAGGTAATAAAGAGGATGTTTGTTAGTTCTGACAACCAAATGTTTAACCTTTGCTTACGGTAGCCTGAATTTTTATTCACAATTTGGACAAGCTGAATTGACTGTCAGGCACAAAGCCTGAAGGAATATGGCTTGAGCATCCCATGAAATGTGACTGAAGTGTTGTCTGCAGTCCATGATAGGCCTGCTGAGCTTGCTGGGGCATTCTGGACATGTCAACTTGAACCTTGAGAAACTAATGCAACCTTTGTTTTAATGCCTTGCTTTCCACATCTACATTAAGTTATCTTGGTGATTTTTCCTTTCTCTACACGTGACCATCAAACTGCTCTCCCTGTCACTCCTACCATGCAAATTAAAACCAACAATTTCATGCAAAGCCCTTCCTAAGTGTGAGCCCCTGAAGAACAAGCAAAGAAACCAATGCCAGTTATTTGCATTTGTAAAGTACAGATGAAAACACCCCAGTCAGGAGATTATTGCTGACACCAGCTGTCTGACACTGGCTTGCACCATCCCCAGCCCATAGATCCCTCCCCCTCCCTGTCCTGCCTACACCCATGTGTCGCCTGCAGGGGTAGGTGATGTGTTTCGGTTCTCTGCTTCTGCTGCATCTGCAGAAGCGGGTTAATGTTCTGTCACTAAAGCATCATAGCTCTGACTCAGACAAAGCGAAAGGGACAGAGATTATTCTTCTCTTCTACACAAATCATGCACCATTCATTAGGTTTGTATCAATAAAATCAAAGCACATTAGAGGCACATTAAAGACAGTAAGAACATAGGGCAGTGTTGAAGCATAATGATGAAGCATAAAACAAATATCCTTGTTGTATTCCTGAGAGCCCAGCCTAGCACACAGCCTGCCACACCGCTGAAGCCAGCTATGCTTCTGGAAGCAAACATTCATACATGTGCATCCTTCCCATGCCATTTCACCAGCAGGGAAGATCCCTAGTAACAAACTCTGGCAGTCATTTCAAAGGATGTGGCTTCACATCTAATAGTTAACTGAAGAACTCCCTAATTATAAATCCCACTTGATTAGTGACTGGGGATAGCAATGACACTCTATCACAGTAAAGCTGGGCTTGCATTGCTTTCTGGATGAGGAGAATAATTTAAAGCCTCATAAAAAGCTTCACATGCAACCTTATTTCTTGTTGGTGGAAGACAGGTTAGGAATTCAAGTCTTTCAAACAAACTTCAAGCTGTCCCTGCACCAGAACTTCCATGCTGTTCCCTGTTCATTCATCCTTTACACCCATTCCTACCTCTTCTTTGGAGTTTGGCTGTTATCTCAGATTGGCACAGGTTAACTGAGAAGGAAGCTGTTCCCTTAAGAGAAAGGATTCCTTTGACCTCTTCTCTGCTGGAGATGGATAGATGATCCACCAAGGTTACCTGGGACCTAACATTGACAGGATGTTTTCTGCTTTACAGCTCCAACCATCTGCTATGTGTCTGCTGTGAGAGAACATGCTCTTCTGTGGAACAGAATTACGGTAGAACGAACTGAATGTTTCAGTGTGGACATAATTTCCTACTGAGATTCATCATCCTGTATGTGCAGAGACACTGTTACAACACTTTAAGCTAGTCCAACTTGACTAAAAGGTAGCGAAACGAAAACTAAATGTGGGCCATTAAATCTAGCAAGAAAAGCCATTTTTGCTGAGCTAGGAAGAACTGACCTTACAAACAGGATCCAGACGGAAAAGCCAAAGTAAAACAAAGCTTCAGCCAAATTTCAAGGCTCCTAAATTCAGCTAGAGAAAGTCTCAGTGATGTACAACTGAAAGGAAAACGAATCCAAGTTTGAAAGGAAGAAAAAAAGAAACCATGGAACCCTGGGGGGAAAATCAGCAGGAAAACAGGATGGTGAACCCAGCAGAGAATGAGTTCAAGAACAAACTCACTGTTGCAGACACAAACACTGGTTTGAGCCCTTGAGCACCTCTACCTGCACCCACAGCTAAGCAAAGCCCAAAGCACTGCTTGTTTTCCCATCAGCTCATAGACCAAGAGAGCTAAAGGGCTTGTGTTTCACAGAGATGAGCCCTGCATGGATCACACTGGGAACAACCTTGCCAAAATGCATGTGAAACAATCTGAACTAATTGGGAGCATAATTACTCACATCTCTGCAGAGCTCTCCTTTGGCCTCTCGTGTACTTCAAGATGAGGATCTCACTCAGACCTGTTCCTTTGAACCCGATGAGACTATTCACAACTGCTGGCTCAGAGGTGTGAAAGTCCTTTGGAAAAGCTGTGATTTTGGGGGTTTTCTTAATTGCAAGCACTGACAATATTTTGACCAGCTGTAAAGCTGTTGAGCTGTCGCTACAAACACATTTCTCTACTATTTCTAAGCAGATAATTAGGCACCACATGCTTATACATACACAGGACTTAAGAGTGCACTGCCCCATGCAAAACGCAGACCTCCGGACACTGGCATGTGGACAAAAACTATAACTTCTGTAAGTCTGAGATCCAGTCCTGCTACAGGTTTGAGCTAATTATGTGAAAGAAGCTTATAAATTATTTAAATGACAGAAACTTGTGTCTATAATTAATAAATCATTATTAGTTTTTTCCTGGTGCTGCAATAAAGTGCAATAAACAGAAAGGAGAGAGTGATCTGTACACTGAACATTTACTGCTATTGTACTAAGCACTGCTGAGACAAAACCCACTGATATGGTTCTTCAGTAGTGGTTCTCAGTGACCCATCTACGGAGAGGTTTAGTGCAGAGCTGACCAAGGCACGAAGCTCAGATCAACAATATACTGAATACCCTCTAATAGAGGAAGAGAAGCAGCAGATGACCTACCAGGTCCATGCAGCAGAACTGAGAGCATTCATTCAGAGGGTACTGTAAGTCTGAGCAGGAAGAGCTGTACAACTACAAGGAGACAGAACATTCCTCTTTAAAAATAAAAAAGCCCAGATGGATGAAGAAAACAATGCTGTTGTAGCCTCTGAGCTGCTCTTTGCATCCTGACTCCTTTTTCTCCAAACTGAAAACGTAAAATCAATGCTGTCCATCCTTCATCTCATTGGACTGCTGTCATTTCAAAGGTATTTTAAAAAGCAAAAATGCTTCTGCCTGTAGCTGTTTTTTCCTGTCTGCTGCATTACATTGCGTGTTATGCTTGGAACAACCTCTTCGGATACCTGATTAGCTAAAAGCATAGATGTGCTTGGAGCAAACTCGGTCACCTTTACAGCTCACTGGCATAGGGCACAGTGGTTTTGGAGCATGGTACCATATGGCAACATTAGCAATGCTGCATCACCAACACCCCACGTGTGCACCCTCCACTGAACTCCTGGCAGAGTGTGGGAGGCATCCCATCCCATCCCGTCCTGGAAACCAGTGGGCAGTCCCTGCATCCTGCCTGGCTCTGCTCAGGACAGCCCACTGCAGCCCAGGGCAGCACCCAAGGCAAACCCGCCCAGCATCTCCCCAGCACACAACAGGGGGATGCAGGAGACTATTCCTTAGTGGAATCTGAAGGGAAAACACAGAAAAAGACTTACAAAATGAGTTACAAAGAATTATTCAAGACTTATTACTTCTGAATCTCAGCCTACTCACTTTATCCAAAAGATAACCAAGTCCAAAATCTATACAGAAGAGGCATTTCTGAGGACAGACAGCTTTAAAAAATTAAAGTTAAAAGCATAAAAAGCCACAAGGGGCTGCAAACTAAACAAAACCAGACTAGAAATAGGCACTCAATTTTACTAGGCAGAGGTATGTATCATGCAAAACACTTAAAAAGAGCACTATGTAATTGTATTGCTTTGCATCTTTTTATCAACCCTCTTTAAATTTCTGGCCAAAGAGAATTATGGTCTTGATTCAGCAACTTTGGAGAGTTTTGTTAGTTTGCAAGAGGTGCTTTGAGACTTGTAAGAAGGCTCTCCAGCCTCAGCACCATCATACTATGTACCTACAGAACAGGCCACTGCAGGAGCTGGTCCACACTGAGTGCCCTGACAGCTCAGTGGGACTGTGAGAATTGCCATCAGTGACACAAACAGGGCCTTGGTGCTGAGGTGAAACAGTGCAGAGGAGGACGGGGGCTCCTGTTGTGCTGCAGAAGTGCTGCACCTCTGGCAGCCATCAGGTTTTTCTATACCTAAATAAGTATAACCCCACATTGATACTGACTTGCTTCATCTGAGTCTTCAGTTGCTAAGCTTTGGTAGGACTTTTCCATAGAAACCTCCCCTTTGGCGTAACACCTGGCCTTTTGAAGGCTACTCTGTGTGTACACTCAAGTGTTCACTTCATCTAAATTATTATGGGATGTGTTCTTCACACGAGAAGCCAGAATGATATAATGAGAGACATAATCTATTACAATGACATTTTCATCAGCATTAAATGTCTTCAATATAAATTACTACATGAAATGGTAGAAAATATTTTGGGGGCTGCGCTTATGGCAGTTACAATTTGTTCCTGAAGAAAACTCTGCATGGACTTAATTTGTCAATGTCCAATTTATCATCTCAGATGTGCTGTTTTGTGAATATTAATAAAAATAATTTAACAGAAATCTCTTCTTCTTCCTGATGTTTACTGTAGACAATTTGAATTAAGAAGGGAGCACACTGCTAAAACCTCCAACTGCAAAAGCATAGAATCACAGACTGGTTTGGGTTGGAAGGGAAATAAAAGCTCATCCAGTTCCAACCCCTGCCACAGGCAGGGACACCTTCCACTAGAGCAGGTTGCTTCAAGCCCTGTCCAACCTGGCCTTGAGTACTTTCACAGCAGTGGATGAACAATGCCAAACAAGGATGGGGCAGCCACAGTTTGCCAGAGCCTTGGCAGCCTTACAATAAAGAACTTCCTTATCTCTAATCTAAAGCTCCCCTCTGTCAGTTTAGAGCCATTCACCCTAGTCCTATTACTCCACACCCTCATAAAAGCCCCTCTCCAGATTTCTTGTAGCCCCTTTAGGCACTGGATTTGCTCTGAGGTTTCCCTGGAGCCTTCTCTTCTCCAGGCTGAACAAACCCAACTCTCTCAGCCTGTCTCCAGAGCAGAGATGCGCCAGATGTGCCCCTGAGCACCTTCATAGTCCCCTCTGGACTCACTCCAACCGATCCAACAGAAGACAGTGCCTGGGTGCAGATGCATTTACAAGCACAGCTGTAATAACATCAAACCAAATCTTCTGTATAATATCAATATGTGATATTAAAACCTGGCTGACTACCATTGTATTGTAACTGGGTGAAGTACAACAGTTAGGTAAAACTACAGATTTACTGGTTATTGTTTTGAAAATCAACCCGTTGACTTTGTATTCCTATAATATTTCTATAAGCCTACAGTGGTATCTTTTAAAGTGCTGCAAGTAAGTCACAAACCAGAATTTCAGGAGCAATTTTCACACTGGTTGTCACTTTCAATCAAAGGCAAGGACACATCTATGCTAATCCTAAATTGGATTTTGAAACTGAGTAAACTGAAATTTGACAGAAACATTAGTGTCACAATAATAGCAATAATCAAATCAGTGGGCTGATGGGGATTGTGCATAAGTAATGCATTTAAATGCAGTCACTGCAGATTCCAGCACCTGCATAATGGAATGCTCTCCCTATGAAAATAAGTACAGTGGAGGACTTTGCACTTTACCTGTTACTACACAGGGTAGATATTGCAGTGTGAGGGGTAGATATTAGTAACCATGTGAACTCGTTCCTTCCTTACTGTAAGATAATGAAGAACTACAGGTGACCAGAGAGATACAAGAACCAAGGTAATGAGCAGCCCTGGAGACGGAGGGCCTGAGGCCGCTGAGGGCAGCACCAGCTGTGAGAACCAGCTCTGTCAGGAATGCTTAAGGAAGTTTGGAAAGCCTGGTTAATACCTGTGCCCTTGATCCCAACAGCAGGACCAAGGTGACCAGCAGGTTGAAGGAGGTGATCCTGCCCCTCTACTCTGCTTTCATGAGACCTCACCTGGAGCATTGTGTGCAGTTCTGGTGTCCTCAACATAAAAAGGACATGGAGCTGTTGGAACAAGTCCAGAGGAGGCCACGAGGATGATCAGGGAACTGGAGCATCTCCCATACAAAGACAGGCTGAGAAAGTTGGGGCTGTTCAGCCTGGAGAAGAGAAGGCTGCGTGGAGACCTCATAGCAGCCTTCCAGTATCTGAAGGGGGCTTATAGGGATGCTGGGGAGGGACTCTTCATTAGGGACTGTAGTGACAGGACAAGGCGTAACAGGTTCAAACTGAAACAGGGGAAGTTTAGATTGGATATAAGGAAGAAATTCTTTCCTGTGAGGGTGGTGAGGCACTGAAATGGTTTGCCCAAGGAAGCTGTGAGTGCTCCATCCTTGGCAGTGTTCAAAGCTGGGTTGGAGAGAGCCCTGTGTGAAATGGTTTAGAGTGAGGTGTCCCTGGTTATGGCAGGAGGGTTGGAACTGGGTGATCTTAAGGTCCTTTCCAACCCTAACTATTCTATGATTCTATGATTCTATGATGTTGAAGGTCCCAGGGAAACATTTACATATGGCTGCTATGCTTAAAATCTGAAAACCATTGCATGAACACGTCCTCTGCTTCTCACCCATGCACACTGCACTCAGCTTTTGTTTGTTTTCCGTAACAGTACCTTTGTTTTCTACACAAGATTACTAGGAAAGAGTGCACATCAAACATTCCTGATGCGCACAAAAATTGATCTTTCTTAATAAAGTAAAATTCTAGATTTACTTCAGTGCACTTGAAGAATGAACACAACACAGGTACGCATGAAACAACCCATGGGAACATGAGTAGGGAAATAGAGGAGCAAAACACAGGCTGCAATCAGTTATAGCCCTCCTGAATGATAGGAAATGCTCACCAAGGGACCTGGAAAACAACCAACCAGCCCTCAACACATCTTCCAACTTCTCTTACTTAAAAAAAGGAGATTTAAAACCAGGTTTATTCCTCTGGAATAAACGGTTGCTGAAGTCAGTGTACCTGACTGCTGATACCAGCTGCAAGTTTCCAACCACGTAGCCTTTGCTGTATTTTACATTTCACTAATGAGCCTATTCTAGACTTTAACATCACAATGCCACCTTCATCCCATGACAGGCACTAAAGGCTGGATACTCCAAAGACAAGCACGCAGGCCAGCAGCTGCACAGGGGAGCAGGAGGGGTGGGTACCAGGACAGACTGGTGAAATTTCTCCTGCTGGTTTTACAGAATTCTATTCATTAGAATTATAGAAAATGGGAAGATCATAGAACCATAGATTAGTCAGGGTTGGAAAGGACCTTAAGATCATCCAGTTCCAACCCCCCTGCCATAAGCAGGGACACCTCACACTAAACCATGTCACCCAATGGCTTCATCCAATCTGGCCTTGAACACTGCCAGGGATGGAGCACTCACAACCTCCCTGGCCAACCCATTCCAGTGCCTCACCACCCTCACAGGAAAGAATTTCTTCCTCATATCCAATCTAAACCTCTCCTGTTTAAGTTTTAACCTGTTACGCCTTGTCCTGTCACTACAGTCCCTAATGAAGAGTCCATCCCCAGCGTCCCTATAGCCCCCCCTCCACTGAAATATTTCAATTATTATTCACTATAATTCAGTATTGATTATTCTTCCCTTTACTTCACTTTGTACTTTCAGTAGCAATGAAAAGGGTATGAAGAAAACTAAACATTGGCCATTTTAAGAACAAAATTTAAAGTTTTCAAAAGTCTCCTTATTTAGGAGTTAAGCCCAAGAGAAAACACCACTGTGAACATGTTCTCCTGGCATGAACACTTAGAGATGCTCATGTCTCCTACCATGATTACAGGGAGAGCAAAGCCCCTACACCAAAGACAAAACACTGAACTTCCAGATGCAAAAGGAAAGGGAGAAGAATTCCAGCATTTTAGTTGACCAAACGATTTAAATCCCACATACTGTCCTAAAGCTCTTTCAGGAAAACTCACATGGAAAGGAGGCAGCTGACTCAGCACACGTCCTGCCCCACTCCCAACTTCAGCATTAAATAAAGTCAACTCACATGGCGCACATCTCCTCACCCTATAGGTTTCCTTAGGAAGAAGCTTTGAACAGGAACAATAATATCAAACACCACCTGCACTGAATGCAAATAAATACCATACTGGATATCAAGTTCCAATCTGCAGCAGTCCCAGCTTTCACCATTAATCACCCAGCCCCACAGCCTGACTTTTTCACTGTATATAACAATTTATGATAATGTAGAAGTCAATAACCATTTTAAATGGTTTGGTGAGCCAGTAAAAATATGGCACCAAGTTCCAGTTAGGGTTTGTCTTGCTAGCTTTCAGTCAGAAGTGATCTTGTCTGTGTAAGAGGCAATCATTTGAGAATGAAATACAAGAGTGTTTGTGTAATTCACTTTTTATTCCAGAGGTAGAAAGCCTCTCTGTTCCTCCTCATCTACACCCCCTGCTTATGAGGAAAACTGTGGTGCTGAGGGGCTTAGGGATGCTCAGGAACAGTAGCACAGCACAAGGGCAACTTCAGATGGCCACTGGGGCCGATATGCACATCCCAGTGTTACTATTAATTTACCCTGATACAGCCCAAGATGTGGCAAGACCATTACTCAAGTGGAGGAAGGAAATGTTCGAGTGCACATGTGAGGCTGGATGCTGGTGTTTGAATGGGCACACAGATGAGCACTGGCTGAGAAGGGCTTGTCCTGCTGGATTCAGCATCTGAAGCTGTATATGGTTTCTGCCAAATACAAGAATAAATCTTGTGGCTTCAGTATTTTAATCACATAAAACATTTCATTCCACATGAAATCACTTTTCTCCTCCTTCATTTTCAGGTCAGTTAACTGCCACCATGCTCTCACTATAAAAATATCAAGGAGAATTTAGGAAGGAAAGCACCACTTCAAAGCATCAAAGAAAGACGTTTCCTGCTGCAAATGTTGGCACCAAGAGTTGAACATTTATTAAAATTGTTTCCATCAGTCCTGTGAGTGGAATTCCATTTTCATGGATTTCATGATTTGCCAGGTTTCACATACCCCTTCTCTTACAGCTGGTGGAGGAAACACAGGAGAGAGAGTCAGAAAGGATAGGAAGGAAAAACACGCTCTGGCTGAGCAGGTGCTGAAGCCAGCCTCCCGCAGTGAGCAGGATGGGGGGAAGTGCTGTCAGTACGCTGCGCAAGGCTGGGCAGCAAAGGGCTGCAGCCAGTGCCAGCCCTGGTGAAGCAGGGCTCACAAAGGATTTCTCAGTCTGCAGCTGAGCTTTTTATCCCCAAGCTGGAGAAACCGCTCCAGGTTCCAACTCATTTTCCATCATTTCTCACACTTCCAGAGGAAGAGGTTATCAGTCCCCTGCCTCTCATCATAGCTCGCATCACCAAAAGCTCAGTAAGAAGTGAGTATAAGCTACATCCAACACCTAATTTTTGTGTGTGTATGTGAGAAGGGCTGTTCCTGTGGCCATGGAGAGCTATGGCTGGGTACTTGCCCCTTCTGGATCAATTATTAAGGCTTATCTTTTTCCATATGCTGCCCCAAACTCAGCTAGCCAGTTACTAGTATAAAATGGCATTACATTTTAAAATGCCAGAGCTTCATCTGCTTTCCAAGCTCAGTTTCACCCACATGAATTCAGTGTCTGTGAGAACTTCATTTATAATCTCTAACCCAGCTCCTCCCATCACCACCCCAGCTGGGTTCAGTCCCAAATGCAATGATGTACAAATAAGATTCCTATTGACTGCAGGGGCTTTGGAGCAGACCTACTGATTGGTTACTTTTCCCTGGTAATGCCCTGTTGATGTTAAAAAAGCCAACTGTACAGTAAAGTTTTATTTCATGTAAATAAGAAAGAGAGAAACTAGCCCAGTACCGTAAGACAACACAGAAGCATAACACAGCTTATTTAGCCAGACAAAAGATGGCTCCAGAGGGAAATGTTTGTCCTTTGCAAACATGCCTGGGATGGGAGAACAATCTTGTGACAATATTGGCTAAGAATGGGTAAATATAAATTGGCCTTCAGTAGGCTTGAGCTGGAAACATGAGATTTCTAACCAGCTTGGCTAGGGAAAGCTTTAGGGAGCTAAGATGGAAATGTGTGCTTGATTGGTTTATTAAGGTGATTAGGCAGCCTGGCTGCAGGCAGCATGGCACAGCATGCACACTCTGTCTCCTTCCCAGCCCGGGAACTCACAGCGCATGAATGTTCTCAGCCTATATCTGCCATCATCTTTTTCACACTCATTAAGAAAACAGGACTCAGTGACACGATGGCTGAAGCTCCCTGCACATGTTCTCCTGACTGTGTGCATGGAAACATTCATGCTTTGCACATCTGCTGTCCTGAGGTTACATGTACCTGCCCCACTGCACAGATGTGCTTTGAATTTCCTTCCTGTGCAAACACACATACACACACTACAGAAAACTGAATACAAATAGCCACAGTGTCTGATACATTTTCCTCTGCAACAGTCATGCTGCCCCAGAGGGCAGAAGGTAAAATCCTATACAGTGTCCTTACGCCCAGTCTGGGAGGCCATGAGCCAATCTCATTGCAGCACTTGTTCCTTCAAGCCATGAAGAGTTCACATAGAAGGAAGCATCATTCACACCCCTCTACCATCTACAACATGCCTGTAAGTAAATGGCTCTAAAATATGGAAAAGAAGAGCAGGAGAAAATGGAAAATGCTTGGAAAAGGTTTCTGGCCATGCCTGATCACGTCTCCTCTCAGTCCCAGCCTGCGGCCAGGCAGCCCCTCTGTTTACTTGGCCACAGCTTCACCTCCCAGTGGCATTTCAATATTGACATCTCCAGGTTTCAGCTGTTCCCCTCTCTCCTGATTCATGTGCAGCAGATGGTGCAAATGACACCTCTTTTATTTTCTGGATGAATTCATATCACCCCGCCAAGATGCTAATTTTTGTTGCTAGTCATTGTGCACTGTGTTACCAGTGATGGAGACTGGGTTTACTTTGAAACGGAGCACAACTGCAGTCTGAGAGATGTCATATTTGTGATGAATTATTAGTTACAGCAGGTTAAGGTTAATTAAGGGATTTTATTAACTAGCTTTATTTTGACCCCTAGTTTTTGCTTGCGGTTTAGTTGCTTTTGTCTATGGCACCTCCTCATGTTTTGATGCTACAGGTTATACACAGCAGCAGATCCCGAAGTTGACTGAATTATTTAGTAAAATGAATCTTGGTCACAAACTATCCAGTGATGGTAAACAAATCTCTCTTTGTCCAGCTTTCTAGTAAATTAAACTGATCAAATAATAAAGGAACAAAAGACATCTCCCTCTTCAGATGTGTTCCCCACACTGGGAGGTGCAGACAGGCTGGAGTTGCCACAGGCAGAGAATAAGATGACTTCCCAGGTCTCTTCTCCCATGTCCCTTCTGTTAATACACTCCAGATGGAGTTTCCCTCCTCAACAAGAGCTTAGCACTTTTTACACGTGCTTGTCAGCCACTCCAACCCCCCCAGATCCTATTGTCTCTTTCCTGTTCTCCCTGCTCTGCGCTGTTTTGTACTTTACTGCACTGCATGGGGGTCTGGGGCTTTCAGAAACATCTCCTCAGTTTTTCAAATCATATTTTATTTCAGTTCTGTCCTCCAGAGTCCCTGTGATGCCCCTGCCCCACGTCATCAGCAGATCTTACAAGTTCTCCATCATACCGACCACTAATTATAATAGAGAACAGACTCAAGAGCAAGATGGGTCCCTTTGCGACTCTTACTTACAAGGCTCTCCCAGGTTTGCAGGCAGATAATGAGAGCTAATACTTAACACAGATTTCTCCAACAGCTCTCTGTGCATCTTACACCAAGACATCTCTCCCTACCTGGAAATACAGAAGTCAAAGTATATCATAATTATTTGTTCCCTTTTCACCCACCGGATTAGTCTGATTAACTAATCCAGTCTGCTTTTGACAAATCCATGACTGTTGTTTTGCGTTGAATTTAGTCACCTCTTCCAAGTGTTATGGATTGTTTTTTGTCATTCATTAATTTCAGAGCCTTTCCAAAAACTTGTGAGGCTTCTCAGGCAATAAAACACTGGACTTTCTCTTTTCCATTCAGGATCTGTATTTATATCTTGATAATTCTGAGGCCTCCTCTGAGCTCCACAAGCTGTTAAAAATAATTGCTCCTTGTTCAAACATAGCTTTCATTAATTCTTCCTAATTCTAAGGAGAATTTCCTCAGATCCTGCACCCAGACCTATCCAGTAGAACCAAATCAACTCACTTTTTTTTGTTCTCTGTTCTGACCCCTTATTCTACACTCTCATCAAAATTAACCAGTTATCAGGGCATTTTAGACACTTCTGTAAGCAGCCACTTCTCTGTCAAGTACTGGATCTGTATTTCTTTTCCTATCTTATTTCTAATGTTTTTATAGAACTGCTTCCTCCTGCTTTTTATCTCACTTGCTAAATGAAACACATTTTTTGCCTTAGGCTTTTCATTTTACCATAATATGCCTGTGCTATGCTTTCACCTTCGTTTCTTGTCAAGAGTCTCTGTTTCTCTATCACTTCCTCAGATTTTCAAGTCCTAAAGGAGCTCCTGATTCTTCCCTGGTGGTTTTTACTACATTCCTACCACCCCTGTGCAGGAGGATGCTGAGCTATTCAGTGGTTCTTTCACAACTTGCCCTTTCTCATCCCTTAGACCATCATCCCAAGGGACCCTACCTCCCAGCTCCCTTCATCTGCTGAGCTTCTTTAGAGCTTCTCCCAGCTAAATTGCCACCCATGCTTCCTTTTTTCCTGCAGGAGTAACCCTTGTCATTTCATAGTCAGTCCCTCCCAAGTTTCCCATCTACCTTTGATTCTCTCACCAATTCTTCCCCCACGATCAGAACTGCCCTGAGGACAGAACCTTTCCTCCTCTTTCTACGCTGAGAAACCTTTTAGCTAGCCACAGAGAAGGAGCGCAGTATTACTCCCACAGAAGTCCTTAGTAGCCTTGGGCAGCAGGGGCAGAAGGTGGCGTTCAAATAGTTTTTCATACACTGTGAATGGTAAGGTTGGGGTGGGTTTTTTTGCTCCTAGGACCTCTCTTTGTGGCAGAAAGCAGGAGATCTTTCTGCACAGATGCACCGGCCTTAGCACTGGCCATAAACGATGCACCAGGTGGGTCTGCAGGCTGTGGCACATCCGCATGAACTCTATGTTACAACTGTGTCCCTGATTCACCTGGGCTGCCTAATGACAATGTCAGGTCCTGCAGTGCCTAAAGTCCTGTGATTAAACGTTCCAGGCAAAGGCATCCCGCAGCTTTTAGAATCAATCCAACGTGTGTGGAAGAGGGAAAACTAGAATAAATAACGTATGAGGGGAAATTCCGAAAGCCCCAAAGGGTGGTACAGTGTTTATTTCCCATTAAAAGTCAATGACAGGCAGGTATTTAAGCTCCCTTTGTAGCCTGGAGAATCTCCTTCGGGTTGGATGCCAGTAAATATTTCTGCTCCTTCCCCCTCTGCTGGCATGTTGAGAACAACAACTGCAATCAATAAAGATAACTTGAAGCTTTCAGGTACTAATTCTGAATTACAAGCAGTCAGTTTCTTTTCCAAGTCCTACAAATCCTCTCAAAACCAACAGCTCACCTCTCAAACTCGGGGCTCTGAATGATTTGCTGCTGTTACCCTCTTGTACTCTTTGATCTTCTCCCTTCCCTGCATGGGCTGTCACAGTCACAAGTGCTTCATTTTCCTAGATAAAGAACAATAGGCTTGAAAGTGATGAGGCAAGAAAAGAAGAAAAAACACCTTGCTATTAAATATTTTAATAGACATTTTGAAGATAGTTTTGAAAGGATCATAAATTAACATTAACAATGGTATGCATCAAAGGGTTCAGGCTGAACAATACCTATCACTTTTTCTGCTTAAGAGTAAAATAATACTCTATATTTTAAACCAGCATCCCTTCTTACTCTTCTGAGCTAGGCAGACATATCTGAATAGCTGTGCAGAGCACTTCCAAGTCCTCCCAACTCATATTCCAAACAACCAGCTTACAATGGCTGTGGTGAACCCTTCTGATGCCTTGCATCTGCAGGTAGTTATCATCTGGGGACATGCCTCACACTGGCTCCGCACCATCTGCCCTCAGGGAAGATGAGATATTGGTGTTTGGCTTTCTCCCAGCATGTCACACCTAACTCAGTTTTGATCTAATAACCTGGCAATTAGACTTGGAACCAAAGACAAATGAAGGTAGAGCACAGGGAAAGCAATCCTTGCGCTGCACATCAGTCAGCATCCTATGTGCTGCCTCTGGCATGTGACCACAGGGAAATGGGGATTTATACTGTTGATTTTCATTGGATTTCAATAGAGAAGAGTTCCATCAAGGAGCCCAAGGCCCTGCTTTGTGACTGTAAACCCCAAGTTACAACTCCTCACACAAAATTGAGTGTTGCTCCAGAAGCAGCCCCTAGTAAGACAGCCAATATTTCTCCTGGGTGAAGACCTACTCGATGAGTGCAGCCTCCATCTCTTCAACTATGATTTAGGCCCCCTTTTTGCAGTGTTAATAAACACACACAGCCCTTTGCACCAAGGTGAACTTCAATAGGCTTGAGTGGCTAAGAAGTTATGAACAGTCCCACAATTGATAAAAGAATAAGTATTAAATGCAGATACTCTTATATTGGTTAGAGGTATGAGTAACAGTTTTCATCAGTATAAATGAACAGTTCAATATACAGCCATGTTTATAATTTTCTTCTAATTTTGGTCTATCCTTAGCTCAAATGTAGGCAAATGTTCATTGTAACTCTGTGGTGGAGCCACAGCTCCTGAAGACATCACAGTGGGCCCAGCCTACCATGACTTCCAAGCAGCACTGAACCAAACCACATAGCTTCTGCAACACGACCTAAAGCAAAGCTCTCAAGTTCAACACCTCAGGATGTCCTGCCTCAGTGTGGCAAATGCAAATGGAACACACACCACATCACCAGGTTGTTACTGTGAGACTAAGCAGACTTTGA
Source organism: Agapornis roseicollis (assembly GCA_002631895.1). Taxonomy (NCBI): domain Eukaryota; kingdom Metazoa; phylum Chordata; class Aves; order Psittaciformes; family Psittacidae; genus Agapornis; species Agapornis roseicollis. The sequence continues at coordinate 34,410 of NDXB01006583.1, read as the reverse complement.
GTAAGAAAACATTATTTCCATTACATTGGGCTTAAACTCACTTACTTATAATTAAGTTACTGATCCATGTGTTGGCATAAAATGAGTCTACAACATAAATGCAGCTATAACCTAGAAAAACATATTTAAATAACAATTGCCAAGTGGGAAGATTATATGTAGAATATATCAAAACTAATAGTGTTCATCTGTCTTTCAAAACAAGTTAAATGTGCCTGTTTCTTCTGGAAAATCTGTGTTATGCTCATTGAATGTCTTATTTTCATCACATTTGAACCTTTTGGCAGAACTGAAATACACAGTCTAAGTAGGACGGTTGTTTTGATCAGTTTTCAGGCATTTGAACATCAGAAGGAGAAGAAAGCACATTATGATTTACACAGACGTTTGTATTGTTGACCACTGGGAAAGAAGCAATATAAACCAAGGGGAACATGTAATCAGAAATGACAGCTCAAGCACAAACCTTATTAAATGATATTGTAGAACAGGCTTATAAAGGAAGGAAGAAGTCCTACCATTCAGGATATTTATATTAAGTTTGGACAGAGAACTATAAAATAGAATGCAGGGAGGAAGCTGTTAGAGCCACATGCCATGTGAGGGTAAATACGGCGAAACCTTGACTATTGTGACTCATTCCTGAAATGTCACACACAGCCTGCACCGAGAGCAGATGCCCTTGAAATCTGAAATATTTCATCTTTAAGTAAGCCTTATATGAGTGGAGGCTACTTTTCCTTAAAGCAATCATGAAACGCTCAACAAAAACCTCTGACCTTGTATACACAGCTTAGGAGAGCTCCATACTTGGTGAAGTTGGGGTGAAGCAGCTTCTCAGTGTCTCACCCGTCTCAAGCTGGAGATCTGACCCTTCCCAACAAAAACGACAGCACTTGCATTGCTTCAGCAGAACAGAATGTAAAAGAAGTGATTGTGTATTCAACGATCTTGCACGCTGACACTTAACAAAATTCTGCTCACATTCACACATGCCCATTGCCCTGCTGTTATTGTAAAACAGCCCTTCCGCCAGGCCTGTTCAGATCCAAATACAGATGTTTTGTGCTTAGAGATGGACTGTCTTCAGTTACTTGCACTGATTGCACCAGGTATGCTCCAATTTTGACAGCACAGCTTCTGGGAACGGATCACACAGGCTAACACCCCATAGCATCAGCTAAACTCCTCTGACATTTTATAGACCATCCACACTTAAGATAGTTTCAAACTATTGTTTGTTTTTTCTTTTTCCTAAAGCAGCTGCAGCAGCTCTCTAAAAGTCCCAGCTCCAATTCCTAGGCAAATGATAGGAAGTATCATCCTTTTCCGTATGTGCTGCTCTGAGGGTGATAAAGCAGATCCTACTCATCAGCCGGGGCTCAGCCAGGTGACAGAAACAGTGCAACAGGAACATGAATGATCTCAGCATATAAAACTTAAGTCATAGGGACATCACCACTCAACTACAAATACTCATTCAAATGTCTGTCTGTCCATATTGTTCACCTGTACTCATGATTCATTAGTCATTTGTTTCAGAGCTTCAATTATCCAGTCAGGAATTAAAACCAGCTCTTTGGTTTTTCACCTGCATACACCTTTACTGTAAGGTACCTTGGGCAGTCACCTGAAGTCAACTCTGACAACCCAAATTCTGGAAGAATTCCTTTAAAATACAGGGAATGTCTCTGACAATGACCATTCCTATGTGATGTACAGTTGCTGATCCAACCACTGGTGACCCATTGTGAATAAATAGTTCAAGTGACTTACCTGTCTGTCAGGAACAGTAGGAACTTCTGGTGGTCACTAGCAGCAGGAGACCTAAAGGAGATGAACAGATTCAGTTGGTGAGAAAGCATATTTAAAGACATTTTCCATGAAGAATTCAACAGGAAACTGAACTAGTTTTTGTCAATAAAAATGTTGCCTCTAAAGTAACTCATTATCTTAAATGCTTCCAAGCCTTTGTGAACAGATCTAACGTCATAAAAAAACCATTATCCTCAAGTTCCTCAACACACTGTATTTACAAATACATTGCTGACTCTACTGTATTTCATTCTGGATCCTATAAAGACATCTCATTTATCTTTATTGAAACCAAATGAAAGAAAATCAAAGTTAAGCCATGCCAGAGAAGTTAAGCCTTAGCAGAGAAGTAATCAGTGCATAGTCTGGATCTTAAGAAAAGGGATCCTATCTTGCTGAAAACTCAGAATGTTGTGAAGAAAGATGTTGCCTCAAACAGGGCTGCCTGTGTATGCTGCCATATATGAAAGAGCTGGAAAAGACTTACTTGGATTTCAGAAATCTGACTCTTAACAAAAAACTTGTGTGTGAGTTATCAAGTTTTGCAAGGCTCCCAGGACTCATATGAATACATAAAGTATAGAATTAAGAAAACAGAAGAGTGTTTGGTTTTGAGACATCAGAACTGATAGCAGTTCATATGGGTACCATGTGGTGGTCACTGTTTGGCATCAAAAGACTAGAGGTGAGGTCAAAGATGGGAGAGCAGAGACATGGAATCATAACTGGAATAAGAGCTCCAGCTGCTGCCCACTCTGTATTTAGGTAATATGGAGATTAAAAGAGAAATAGAATTAAAATCTTACTTTTTTTGCCTCCCAGATTCTTTTAGTATTTTTCAACATGGAGAAGATAAAGACACTGATCACATTAACCACTGAGTACTAGGCACTGCAGTGGCTACTTAAATGTTGTTTCCTCCAGTTATACAAAGGTATTGTACTTGACTTTGCAGACCTTTCATGCTATTTGCCTTTATGTGATTACTGTAGCCTCAAACATCATTAAGCTTCATTCACTGCAGTTACGTTAATAGTTACTTTACACATCTCGCACCTAGATTTACATGGAGACACCTCAAATACCATTTGTCAAACTTTGGTATTTCATTGTGTTATTTTTTTTTATACTAAACATACAGCAAAGTATAAGTATGCTGACTGTTTAACTCTTCATATCATCATCATTTTTAATTGTTCACAGAAAAAGAACCTTTCTCCCTACCATATTCCTGCTTTTGAGATGTCACAGGCAAAGGCAAAAAGTATATCATTTTCTGTGGCTCCCAGATGAAAACAACCCACAATTAACATGTTCCCATTGCAGCAATGTGTTATTCCACCCACATGAAGATGGAGAAAATGACCTAAACCACTGCAAGACTATGAAGATGGCCACCAGGCACTTCTACCATGCTGAGACACACTGATGGCATGGTAGCACCTTGCAGTCAGGCTTAAGGAGGCACAAAGTAATAACTCACCCAACAACTCTAAATCTGAAAGATGACACACAGGGTAACACATACAGACAACACACAGGTAAGGGATTGCAAAGGAATGCTGAGGTAGCATTTAGATCATTGTGATTACATTGCACTGGGATTTGAATCTTGCCAGTGCTGGGGTTATGGCTCTGAAAACTGGGACCTCAGCATTTAAACTGCTCATAGGCTGGGACTGCACTCAAAAAACCTTTAGAATTTGTGATTGGTAGTAACAGAGCCTATAGCATTGGAATAATCATAGAATCATAGAACAGTTAGGGTTGGAAAGACGAAGGCAGCCCACCTCCTCACTAATAAACAAGGCAAAGACGGACTTTTAGTCAATACCCATAAGTGCAAATACATTATTTTGATTAACAGTCAGAGGCCTTTGCTGTTAAATCATTATAAAACTTCCCACTGCAGGGAAAACAGCCCAGTCTAGCCATAAATCAGAAAATGAGAATATCCATAAAAATGTTAAAACATCATCCAATGGCTCAATACTGTAATAATAAACTACCTAGAAATATCCAACATAAGGACATCATCTAAACAAAAAGTTGGTGTTCAAGTGTTCTTTGATACCATTGCATACATCCCCTGATGGTTAGCCAGCTGGTTAATTTGATATCACAGTAGAAGTCACTGATTCACTGAAAATAAAGGCAAAATGCACTTGCAGTATGCTTGGACTTATTTTTTCTTCAAATTGCATCTGCAATGGATCCGCAGGAATTTTGCCAGATTCCTTTCCAGACACATGACCACATTTTATGCTCTGGAATCAACACCTGTCCAAGGAATAATAGTTTAAAATGCTTTCGTTTAACTGAACCAGTTATTTTACAAGGGTCAAATTCGCAGGGCAAATCTTTAGTCAATAGGCAAGGTCTAATAAAAATCCTAGGATTTCATCCCAACCTCAAATCCTACATACCTAACTTCACCTCCAAACTCCCATCAGTTACTTGCCCTTTGCTCTGTCATTCCATCTTCCTTCAGATTTACTTGCACACACAAACGCAGGACTTTGATTCAGTCTGAGGTCTACAGGGGTTTGTGGGAGACTCCAAATGTAGCCAAATGGGATCAAATGCATTTAAAAAGCACAAAGCATTTCCTACTGTCATACTTCTCATGCCTTTCTTCTGCTCTACTGTCTGCCATGTCCTGGATAATACTGGATGCAGTCTCATCTTCGACTCATCTTGCAACTTGCCGTAAGTGTTCTCTGTAGATGCTGGCACAAGCACCTCACTTTATCAACTGCAGTAAGTGCAAAAATTAGATTCAAACTCTTTGAACCTTTCAAGGAGCCCTTGAAGAACACAAACTGACTCAACCCACATAATTTACCATACATAAAGTAAGTATATTTGGTTGTGCTAAATCAAGTGTTAGTATTGCTTGTGCATCTCCACTGCTAGTGCAGATACAGATTTACAAAGCAGAGAATCAAATGAAGCTGGGAAATCACCCATGGTTTACATTTTGATCTGCAAAAAAAAAGCTGTAGCTCCTGACTCTGCCATTTGCACTGCTGGATAAGATCCATCAAAGGAGCAACCCATAAATGCTGGTTGCTCCCCACTCTCCCTCAGCTCTAAATCTCTCCTGTGAATTATGACAGACTTCACATTTAAAAGAGCCAATTAGAAAATATGGATGTTCAAGGTACACTAGTGCTGTTTATCTAAAATTGATTAAAGACTGGAGCAAATAACTCCTTTATCATCTGTCCCAAGGGTATGAATAAGAACACTGCCAAGTGTTTGTTTTCACTCCCACCACTACATTAAAATAACATTGCTCATAAACAGCCCTTTAGGGAATATTGGTGCAGTTGCAGGGGTTTGAATCTTCCATGATATACAGATGTTATTTGAAGTTTACCTTTATTGAGTTTTGAGTATGATATAAAAGGAAGAAAAAGGGGTCGAACTTCCATTAAATGAGTTACAGATGCAGCTGCTTTAACACAAGATTGGAAAATTATGCAGTTATTCTACATGTTGTGTACTTTAGTAAAGTGCAGCTTAACCTGTACTATGGCACTCTAAGGGAAAAATGAAATGGACCAAAAGTCAAGATAAAAAAAGGAGGCATGTCATCATTCTGTATTATAATGTCTTTTAAGGTGGTCTCCTGGACATCTCACACATTTTGGTAACTCTTCTGATCCCATCATATTACTTTTCAAAGTTTAGAAGTATAATCTCTGTTGTATGAGCAAATTGTTATAACTCAGTTACATGAGTTAAATGAGTAAAAGACTAACTTCACTGAAATTAGAGCATAACTGCATGTAGCTGGCTGCTGCTGGAGGAGCTGGCTGTAGGCTTCCTTTCCAATTATTTGTCTAATCTACTACCTGTGATGTGTGCTGTGAGCTATGGACCCATCCCATGCTACATATAACTGCAATTTGTTGTAAGCGATACTGGACTTTGTTGTCACAGTTTCTATTTATGCTTTGGTATCAGCAAGAAAAGAAATCAAGGATGTCTTCTTCCCTGAGCAGCATCTCAATTTTCTGGATTATGAAACTGTCTCCATAGGACTGAAGAACTTGCTTATATTGCTCTGTTTTCAGGTAGATCTGGGCAGGGAGAAGATCTTTTAGAATCACTGGTTATTCTGAGGAGTGTTAAAAAGAAAACAAACAAAAGAGCCTAACTATTGACATACTGATGAATCAGAAAGTTCAAATGTTTGGTTTGGGCTAAATATACACAGGTATTTTTTGCTCTTGGCAATTTTCAGTCTTACACCTATCAATATGACACTGAAAGTTTGCAGAAGAAAATGGCATTTAAAAAATTCTAAACAAGGCATCAAAAAAATCCTAGCAAAATAATACAGATTTAAACCCTTCATGTGCTGGGTAAATCAGCATTTTTCTCTAATCAGGCTGGGATTAAATTTGCATTCCTGTTGAAAATGTTTTCTGCAAATATATTCCTTAGTCCCAAATTGAAGTATGAGAAGAAATACTAACAATAAGTTTTTCTCCAATTCTGATTTCTTACATCCTCCTTTAACTTCATTTTTTGCTTCCTGATAGCCTTAGGAATTTCACTCCCAGACATTTAATTGGCTAATTGAGGCCTCATCCTCATTGCTGCAGCAAATGAAAGCTGTTATTAAAAGTTGTTCTTAGACAGGTTATGAAACCAGGATCTGGCTGACATCCCTGGAAAAAGAGAAGTATTCATCTGCATTAGGCAAGACTCCAGTCTGGCTGTTCTGCACTGTCGTGGTTTAAACCCAACCAACCACGCAGCTTGTTCACTCACTCAACCCCCCCCCCACCTTCTGGCCCTCCCCTCTTTCCTCTCCGCTCCCAGAGGAGTGGGAGGGAAGGTGGGCCAAAGAACTCCCACTGGTCAGATAACAACAGTCCAGTAACCAAGGTACAACACAAATCACTATCTCTATCACCAACAATAATAACAATGACAAAGAAAAGGGAAGAGGGTACGATACCACCCGCCGNCTCCCAGAGGAGTGGGAGGGAAGATGGGCCAAAGAACTCCCACTGGTCAGATAACAACAGTCCAGTAACCAAGGTACAACACAAATCACTATCTCTATCACCAACAATAATAACAATGACAAAGAAAAGGGAAGAGGGTACGATACCACCCGCCGAAAACAAGCCCAACCAGGAAGATCCCCCCTCCTTCCGGGTAACTCCCAGTTACCTCCTGGGCATGACGTGCTATGGTATGGAATACCTCTTTGGTCAGTTTGGGTTCTGTCCCTCCTTTCTCCTGGCTTCCCCTCCTCCCTGGCAGAGCATGAGGCTCACAAAGTCCTTGGTCAGGGCAAACATCGCTCAGCAACAACCAAAAACATCGGCCTTATCAGCCTTGTTCCCAGGTTAAGCCAAAACATCAGCTACTAAAGAGAAGAAAAACTGACTGCAACTGCTGAACCCAGGACATGCACTGACCCAGCTAGTAGAGGGCCAGGTTCTAGAGTCAAGAGTCACTTTAGATTAAGTTCAACAGGTTCAGGTATCACATACAGACTCCAGTCCGAATCACTAGCATTAGTCTACTGAACCATGGGCATTAAATAAAACAGCATTAAAATGGCTTTAAAATACAAAATTTGGTAGAGCCAAAAGGAAAATGCTGATGCGTATCCCTCAGCCATTACTAAGTTAATCTTGGGTTTCAAAGCACTGTTTAAGCTGGTCAAAGGAAATAATTGAGTGGAAATCTATTTTAAGTACTGCACTTTGATTTTATCTAGGAATACAGATAATCAATCTCTGGTCTGAAAGCTGTGGATTACAAAATGTACCAGAGCAAATGGGAATTTTATTGGCTCAGAAATAAACATGAAGAAGCAAGCACACAGATGACCTTATGGTGGATGGATGGATGGCAGGGAGGGAGGAAAAGCAGCCAGCACTGATCTTTAATTATCCAATGTGTCTTCTCAAGGAGTAATCCCAGCTTCCAAAATGTGAAGCAGCTGCCACTGGACCTGAATCTGAGGGGAATGGCTGGGGCTCATACAAGCTACCAAGAAACCTAAGTAAATAGGGGGTTAGGATGGTTTCTTCCACTGACACCCCTAAAATATACAAGCCAAGTAGTAGAGGCTTTGGTTATGTTCATGCTTTACTATTCCAGGGCCAAATAAGCAACTTCCAACTAAGTAAGAATAAATCCAACACTTTTGCCCTGAAGTTGGAAGCAGAATAGCATCAAACGTTTCCAGTGCTTGAGCCTATTTCTGTGAATTTGGTGTTCAGCTGTTTCATGTAAATATTTTGGCCAGGTTCATCACCAGACTGACTTTCCACATAAAGCTTCAGAAAACATCTTACATGTGAAAGCAGTGCCTAGTCAAACCGGACACCATGAAAACCAGCCTGAATAAAGGGCAGAGCAGGGAACCAAGTACCTGGCATTTATTCAGGGTGGTTCTGATCTCGCTGCTGCCCTTCAACAAACTGACAAGCTCCTGTCTTTGCCACCTACACTTTGCACTGCCTCTCTGTGCATACTCCTTCACAGTCCTTTTTCAAAACAGAACATAAAGCACAACTGTCTCTCAGAAAACACAGTCTCCTCAGAGCATCCTCATATCTTTTTACCAGGAGAAGGAAGAAGTGACAAGGTACACAATGAAACACTTTGAGTTTCCATGCTCAGATCATCTTTCCCATAGCATACAACTGATTTTTACTGCACTGCAAACACTCACACAGGAATGACCAAGAGAAAGATCCTGCTGTGAAAAACACCAGGCAAGTGTATCACAGTGTATTTGTAGAAGCAGAGTATGTCTGAACACTCCCAAGTATGTATACGTAATCATTTATGAGGCCACTTCTTCTCTTCCCTACTCTCACTTCCTCTGAAGCCAGTTTCAAGGGTGCAAAGTTGTAGTCAAAACTTGCCAACAGACAAGCTAGGGAGCTGATTTTCCACTGATGAGCTGATGCTCCGTACCCACTTCCATGCCTCCCACCTTTTCCCAGGTGCCAGCTGCCATCTATTACAGCCAGCACACGAAGTATGATGCACAGGTCAGCAATGAGCACCCGGAAAAACCACAACTGATTCTAGGAGACTACCTGATCATGTACATATGCATTCCACTTTACACACACTGTGGCATGTGATGAACTATTCGTGAACTTTAGTATTCAAATCTGTCTAATATGAAAAAGCCTTTTGAAACCTTCCCCTCAAAAAATTTCTAAGCCATGGGGCTTTTTTGTGCAATAGCTTTTTCCTTCCTTTTCAATGTAATACAATATGTTATTCAAGAGCCAAAGAGTTGTCAGGTTTTATGTTATGATAATCTTCTCAAGCATCCTATTTTATCCTGCTTTTTCCCTTCATGCTGTCACTCACATTCTAGCCTGTCACAAAAGAAAATGTCTGAATACATTAATTACAACTTGTTAGACCTCCATGTAGTTAATGTTATTGAGGAAACCAAATCACTTGGAAAATAACTAAAGAGAAACAGTTGCTGGTGTTGCAGAATTTTTATGCACTGCACTTCAAAGCTGGAGCTTTGCAAGACAACAAAAATCATTATTATAGAGAATGAGAAAAATCAAACACAACTTGATCCTCTATCCTTGGAATGTTTTCTGAATGCTTTACAAGACGTATTTGCTATCCTGGAAAGAGCAGTTGAACTCTTTTCACATATTACTTTATTTTATGGTGTAATTACAAATGAGAGTTCTGAAATTATAGGATAAAAACTTTTTGAAGCTAGGAAGAGATCCAGTTCTAAGTCCCCACTTACACAAACATCACAGACAACAGCGATGGCTCTGCCAGCATGAATAAAACATTATTCTGTTGGGTCTGAGAATACCAACAAGTTACACTGGGATAAGTAAAGGGGGGTATTCAAATGGTTACCCCAGTGAGGCTTCTCAGCCTGACTCCTACAGCTCTGCAAGAGTGGCTTTCAGATTTTTAACTGTAAATGTCACACTTAGAGTTAAGCATACATGCAACCATTAGGCCTTTAAATGAAGAATTAATTTCTGTAATCTGAGACCCTAGAATAACAGCAATAACTTGGATCATTGTTCAGCACAAGATACTTAAAGTACTGACTACCTTTCATATTTCCATGGGGGTATACACCACCTAACATCAAGTTTTGTATGGGGCTCACCTAGAGAGGCAGCTCTGCAGAAAACCCTACCTACAGGAACATCTTTGAAGATGATGCTGCTGATGAAATGGGAGTTCACTGAACAATTAAACCATTATTAGGATTATGTAAAACCCTTGCACACAAAAGCAGGCAAATGGTTCCCAAATCTAATCTGTTATCTTTCTATCTTAAAGACATTTAATTATTCTTACATTTGAATGAATAGCCACTCTTCAATGTATTAAATCCTATCAGTAGTGGGAACAGACAATGAAATCTCTCTAGCTTTGAAGATGTTATCTGAACAAGCAAGACAAAAATAAGAACACCTTTGAATGACACTGATCTTGCCCTTGATATTCTAGTGCATGTTAAATGTGTAACTTTTCATCAAAATGCCACTCGATGCAAGAAATTTTTAAGTTAGATATAGTCTTCATAAACTCTATGTTCAGGTACAATCCAAGAATAAAGCTAAAATAAGCGTGGCTCCATCCACCCTTGGAAAGGTAACAACACTGGGTGCAAGCACCTGCAGAACAGCAGGAGGCTGCTCCTGCTTGAACCTCATAGCTGGTTCAGGGAGGGGGCAGCAACTACCATGTAAGGGCTCTACCTCCACCAGCCCCTCTCAGACTCTCACCTTAGAACTGACCCACTAGAAAACAAACCCAGTTGTTCTGTTCTGTGGTTTCCTTAAATCAGTCCCTGAAATTCAGCTCTCAGTGTTCAATCTCCTTTAGTTCTTTACTTCTCCTTATGAAAAAAGAAAAATGGACAGCAGTTTAGTTCATGGGTTTCTTTACACATAAGGCTTATACACTGCTTGATTCAGAAATAACTGCCCTGCACACATGTGGACACATTCACGTTTCTCTTCAGTCGTATCCCAAGAGGAAGGAAGGAAAATCTCTAGGGAATTGCTCAAGCTCAATTTGCAGCAAAATATTTGAGGAGACTTAGGAAGAAATTAGAAAAAGATTCCCTGCCCTTAGAAGAGAACAACTCAAGACATTGAGCATTCTTCTATTTCAATAGCAAGCAAGGGCCCTTAAAACCCACAGAATCGAGTGTTTAGACAGATAAAACCTGCAAATCATTTCTTTTCACTGTGATAGAACTCTGGGTTTAGATATGAACCTGTGCTGGAGCAGATGTGATCACTTACAGCCCAAAGGCTCTGAATCACAAGCCCCAGGGAGCTGTGCCATGGGGGAGCAGAAGGGTGCAGTTCCCAAATGCCTGTCCCAATTCAGATTCACCTGTGGGGTGGCAAAGTAGGAGGAGTGGGTTAAATTCAAGCTGTGCCATTTGCACAACAGTACCTGGAGTGACTTGGTAGTCAGCTGAAACTGTCCCAGCACACACTGTCAGCACTTTTAGAAGCCCACATCTTTAGAAGTGTCCAAAGACTTTGAAAACACCTGCTTCCAATTGCTCAACCTGGCTAATAAACATTCCTGATACACACAAAATCATTTGACTATTTGAGGTTTATAACCCACTCGCTTTTTGCTATGAGGCTGTAGTGAATAACAGCAAGATGGAGATTTAGCACTGAGGTGGGCTGGTGAAGGGACTGTTCTGGTAGTGGGAGTGGGGGAGTTGGTGCTGAGCAGGCTGATGCCATGCTCCAAACACTATGTACAGCCCTGGCATCAAGAAGACTTTTGGGTATTTCCCGCAGGCAGATGCTGGGACTTGGAACTAAACTAATGCAACAGAGGTGATCATAACCTACTTCCACCAAAGTGCCCTTCAGGTGGCAGCTTGTCTCTTCAGATCCCTCAGCTGTAACACTGCTATCCTTAGACTTCCCACCTACTTCCTCTCTCCTGTTTCCAATAAAGCAAAGCTACCTCAGGATGATGAGAAACAGAAGCAGAATAACAATGAAATGGAGGGCAAACAATTTCTCAGACTCATGCTAGGTCTGGGAAGTCCTTCATGCAGTTAATACTACGTAAAGAGCAAAGACACAACTGGGTTCAATGCTGAAAGACTTTACTGAATAACTTACGAGCCAAAAGCTTGCCAAAAGTCACCTACCAGGTCAATGATACAACAGAGAGAAGCACTCAACTCCCTGGTAAGAAAAAAGTACTTAATGTAAACGTATAAAAAGGTTAACTATATCCCAAACCAGATTTATCGATAACATTACCAGCAGCAAGGAAATGTTCTCTCCATTAGCAGGGTCCAATCCTTCACTGTGATCAAGAGCACTGTTCTTAGTGAAGGGGGGGGAATACTCAGTAAATTGGCACCAGAATGTATTGCCCAATTTAACTGAACAGATGTCAAATAGCCATTAGCATTACAATGATAAGTAAACTGAAATTACATTTTATGGGTTTAGTGCCTTAGATTAAGCCTTAACCTGTCTTAATTAAATTGCATCTCAGTAATTGATTTCACAGTGCTGAACTGTAAATAACAAATTACAGATGATCTGGGGTTTTTATTTAGCAAAATAATGTAAATCAGCCTTTACACATTGCATTACCTCAACGTCTCTATCCCTTCTGATGAGGCTTGCTCACTCTGCTTCTTTTACCTAGACATATAACCTTCCCTGACCTTACAAGTGCATTTAATCACTCCTGCTGTTTTTCTTAAGCTGTTGAATATCATAGCAGGTTACTTGTAGAACAGGCAGTACTCAACATCTGATCTTTGTATATGATGTCTTCTCCTCACAGTAAAGTTCTTTAATGTGTACAGACTCAAAGCCATTTGTTCCACTCATACAAACACAGCTTGTGCAGCAGCCATGTAGCTATTGAAGCCTACAATATGATGGGACTGGAGCAGTGAACCAGACTATGGTAAAGTCATCATCATATGATATGGGTTTCACCTGCAGTATTGTGTAAAGTTCTGGTGTCCTCAACATAAAAAGGACATGGAGCTGTTGGAACAAGTCCAGAGGAGGCCATGAGGATGAACAGGGGAACTGGGGCACTTCCCATAAGAAGACAGGCTGGGAAAGTTGGGACTGTTTAGTCTGGGGAAGAGAAGGCTGCATGGAGACCTCAGAGCAGCCTTCCAGTATCTGAAGGAGGCCTATAGGGATGCTAGGGAGGCACTCTTCATTAGGGACTGTAGTGACAGGACAAGGGGCAACGGGTTCAAACTTAAACAGGGGAGGTTTAGATTGGATCTAAGGAAGAAATTCTTTCCTGTGAGGGTACTGGGGCACTGGAATGGGTTGCCCAGGCAGGTTGTGAGTGCTCCATCCCTGGCAGTGTTCAAGGCCAGGCTGGACAGAGCCTTGGGTGGCATGGTTTAGTGTGAGGTGTCCCTGCCCATGGCAGGGGGGTTGGAACTGGATGATCTTAAGGTCCTTTCCAACCCTAACTATTCTATGATTTCTAGCTATTCCTGCACAGTGTAACAACTCCTATTTAAACAGAATAACATCATGATTATAAGAGTTTTTCTTTTTACTACACTATTAAATGTAAACAAATGCATTAAATGAGAGCAATCATTGTAACCAAATACTAATCAATTCAGTATCTCAATGCAAATTCAGGTTCTTCCTTAAGCAAGGGATTACCTTTGTGTCAATTATCTCTTCAAAATAAGGAGCAAGAGCAAAATCAGAAGTCTGGGGCTAGAGGGCAAGGAGGCAGGAGAGGCAGGCTAAACTGCTCTGAGTCTGAACCTCAAAGCTGAATTATCACCTGATAATGAATTAGCTGGAGATCATCAAAGAATCACCTGCCTTCCCATCAGCATGAAAACATAAATTGAGGACAACAAGGAGGGCAAACCAAAGAAAGAAAAGAGTTCAGAAGCTACAATGAGTAAAGAGTCTTGGGAAGCTAAGGAACAAACAGGAACTGAAGTAATAGTACAGCTACAGAATGTTGAGGTGGTAAGGTAAGGCAGCATTACACTGAAGACCCTTAGGAGTTACCTTCATCACTTGATACAGATTCAAAGGAAAAGAAGGCTTGTCTGCCTTCTAAACAACCAGAAGAACTGGCAGCCACGGACTGCCAACACTCTTCCTTGACAAGGTGTCAGACTTTCTTGTTCAATGCTCACCTCATTCTGCTTTCTATTCTCCTGAGCTGTGCAGCCATGAGTATCTGAGATGAAAATAGGATAAGAGGCTGAGCTGCAGAAGATGACCGTAAGGACAAATGGCCCAGAGCAGCCTGGAAATGAAAAACTCCAGTATGATGGATACAGTACGTCAGAGGTCTAAGAGGTTGCTGCACAGACACCCCAATCTAGCTCTGCTTGCAACCTTACTACTCTTTCAAGTCACCTGGTGCGCAAAGGGTTGCGGATGCTGCACTGATGGTGTGCCTGATTATAACTTGGAGCTTGAAATTCAGTGATCCTGGAACCAATTTTAAGCAACACATCACATTTCAGGTTAGAATAAAAAAAAATAGAACAGTGACAAAACATCAAGCACACTAAGTCCCTTGCACTGCTATTTTCTTGTATCTGCTGCTGCTTTTCTGAGGCATCTATGTTGTCAAACTTGAACGGCTTTCAGAGCTTACAGCTGCGTCTCATAACCTTGAGGGCCAGGCATCTGCAGTCATAACTGCTTGATCAAGCATGATTAAGACAGACTGGGCTGTTTTGCTTTAATGGAACTATTACCCCCTCATACCACATGTGTTGTGAAGTGTCACAAACACAGTCAGGGCTTCTCAGACATAATCCAAAACTGGCTAGCTGCATCACAGAAAAGATGTTGACCCTGACAAATATCTTCTGCCTTTAAAAAGGTGATGGTTGCTGCACAATTAATTTTCAGCAGGGTTACAGAATCGAAACAGCAGATTCAGCTTGACTGTTATGGTCCAGCACATAAGCTTCTTTCAATACAGTTGTTCCCATATGTCACCTTGCATTTACTGGAAAAACATCGAATACCATTAGCCACTTATTTTGCTCACTCCAAGAAAACACTGCATCAGAGGAGGTGATGCAAAGCTGCTTGGAGCTGTCTTTTGCACCAACCTGACCTTGAGATGATCTTCATTACACTGATGGGGAGAATGAATTAAGTGAGGGAGCAAGTTCACACCAGCTGTTGATGGTACCTGAAGATGACTAGAGGATATGAGTAGCCTGTCCACCCACATTCTATACTAGTAACAAGGACACAGAGCCAAAAAGCCTGACCAGAAGAGCAGGAGCTGGCACAGAGAAGGATTGTAGCTGTGTCAGGAAAGGGAGCAAGTAGAGATGCACCAAAGCACAGATTCAGAATGCAATTGGACCCATGGTAATTAAGGACATATAACTAAATAAAACAAGGAAACCTTCTAGGACTTCCATTTTCAACCTTCACTCTTCCTTGTGCATCTATTTAAACTGCCCATTTATTAGGGAAAGAGCTAGAAAAGAAACTTATCCTCTGCAGAAGCTCAGCACAAAATACCATGGGTGAGGTGACTGGGATGCTGGAACACAAGATGCGTACAAAGTCCTTTCCTTATGATCATACCTGGTTGTTCTACACACCCTTCTCTGCAGGCTGCCATCAGGACCATGCTCCTGCCACTTGCCTAGGCCATCAGGCCATTTTGGATCCTTTGTCACTTCTTTCTGCTGTTTTCTCCTGAAGCTTTTCTATTCACTCACTTTCATGGACCCATAAATCAGCAAAGCTGCTTAGCCCCAAAGGGCACCATATTGTTTCTTGAGAGGGCTGTATTTTGGTGAAGGTTTATCTAATCTCTTTATTTTTTCCTCTGGAGAAGCTGTCAGCCCTAGTACAGTTTAGTGCAATCCATAACAACAGGTTGAAGAATTGGTTAAAGCACATTCTTATACTGTCTGCCTCAGTGCTGTCACCTGAGTATTTGTGATACCCATTTATGCAGATGAACCCTTCTCCATCTGACCAAGCCACTCTTCAAAAGCAGCTTACAACTGTAGTGCAACCCAGAGCCGTATTATGGGGGAAAAAACCTCGATACAGGAAATACATTTTTGTTGGGAGGATTGTGGCATTTTGAAAATATCACACATGCCCACGTTTGGGATGCAGCTTTTATCACTAGGTTTCACTTCTGAAAAGGTGCTTTTTTAATGAGCAGTGTCACGCAACCTCAGCAAGAGGCAACGCTGACGGAGCTGCCATATAACCTCTGATAACACAGACATGCACTGACTGCAAAGCCTAAAATATGAACTTAGGACAACACCTTAACTATTCATATGCTATTAGAGTTCCTTCCCCCTGCAGGTGAAGACTCAAAGTAATCCTGAGAATCTCATTTTTCTCCTCTTGCAAATAGCAGGAGCAGAATCCAGCAAATTATTCCAAAAAGCACCTGTGTGCAAGAGAAAGCACAAACACAACTCCATTAGCAAACCTTGCACCACATTCACCTCATAATACAGGAATAGAAAAAAGCACCTCCTGTCAAAGACTGTTCAGGAAGACAAGGCATCTTATTCTTTTTTCCATTAAATGATTTACAGCTGCATTATTCCAAATCTTTCCATTCTTTTTACTCTTGAGCTTGTACCAAATTCCTCACAAGTCATATCAGCAGCTGGCTATCACACACCACCATAATGATTCACATAAAGGAGATAAAACATGGTAACTGAAAGGGGTAGGCCAAAATGTTGCACAAATATGCTGCAGGCATCCCATAACCACAAACTAAACCTAGCACCACGTCATGTAGCCTGTGCCACCAGGTTCATGGCCAGCAGCTCATGGAGGAGAGCAGCCCTCTGAGGCACAGCAGCCAAGGGAGGGAAGGCTGAAGTAGGCAAGGAAAGACATGCATTGAGGAGGAGCTAACACATCATTACCTGTGCCTGTTGACACTGCTCAATGCAGCAGGCTTGAGCAAAGCTTAGAGATACCTGACAGGTTACATCTCTACTGGATAGCTTGAAAATCAGTAGCTGCAGGAAAAATGTAGCTGGTTCCAAAAGCATGCTGGAAAAATTGCAAGGTAAAAGCTAAGCCCAGATGTACAAGATAAACACTTCCAGGTATTCAGAGGTTCTGCAATACAACTGGTAAAAAGAGAAAATAAGAGCTATGCAGCATAACTACCTAAAACAGCTTTCATGGGGACTGGATAACCGCTCAGCTTCCTTGACCACCACTGCTCAATTTACATGAGCCATGGTCCCACACTGAACCCTGGAAAATCCAAGTACACTCTACTAGCTCAAGCACAATTGCTCTGGGTTGTCCAAACAAACCCAATTACTTTTTTATATTGAATTATCTGAAAGCACAAGGCCTATCCAACTTAAGACAAACCAGTCCTTATTAAATTGTCCTGTGTAATTGCCATACAGAGGCATATACTTCCTCCAGCTTCAGAAGTATGATGAGTGCTCTCATCTTGCAAGAAATGAAGACAAACTGAGTAGGAAATAAAAACTCTTTACATTGCACCAAGCAAGCAACATACTCCATTCAGCACTGCAGCCTGGGAAAGGAGGTGCTGGGGAAATTAGGGAAACAGTGAAGATAAGCAGCAGGTTCAAAGGCTGGTCATTGCTGCTGAGGTTTGTCCTGCATGATCTTGCAAGCTTGTCTATGGGGCTGCCCCTTAGCAGTGACTGAAGCAGTGCTTGGTCTATCACTGCCATGCTTCTAGAAAACATGTTCTTTTCATGCCCTTTCTTGTGCTCCCTTTTTATTTCCAGACTATTGCCCAAATGGTGACAAAAGCTGTCAGAAGACCACCTCCACACTACAGCTGAACCTCATACATAGTTTTCCTCCAGAAAACTAAGCAAGCTTTCCAAGCTACTTAGTGGTCAATTCCTTACCTACTATTGTGCAACATTTCTTCATGCACCATCTTATTGATACCCCATGGAGACCTCCCTTACCTAAAGACAGGACCAAGACTGCTCCCAGGACTGCCAATGGGAGGTAGGGAGGAGAACACACTGTGATCTTCACACTTTCAATGAAGTACAGAAATAGCCTAAATGTGCCTAAGCACAACACGGCTCTCCCAGCAGGACCTTTAGATGGCATGTCAGTGAAAGAACAGAGGTAGCCAGAGAGAAATGACTTCCCGATACTTCAAGATTATATGCAGCAATGAGTTAGTCAAACTCAGGAGTAGTGTGGCTTACCTACTTCCTTACAGTTGTAGAGCACTGGTTTTGCCTTGTTGTATTATAGTAAGCATGATTAATAACATAAAGAATAAGCAACCAGTAATCTATTTAGGAAGAAAAAGCATAGATCCGTGATTCTTACTACTGTAATGTTGCTGGGTTGTGACAGTTTCTGTCTTGTAGGTTATGTCTAGGACACTTCTCCTGGATTCTATCCTAAATCCCTTTGATATACTTTGATACATATATAGAATCAGCCTTCTTACCCCTGGGCCTTAATATGCAAAACGAGTACATACACTTTACTCAGTTATGGCATATTACTACCTAGAATTACTCCCTTTGCACAATCAAGTGGCATACAAAAGTGATGTGATTTTCTGTTTTAATAGACTTCCACTGTCTCATGTCCATGTTCATAAACTATTTAAATGTTACTTTCAATGAGCTGGTGCTGCAGGAAAAAGGTGTGCACACAAAGGAGATCTCCATGCCTCTCTCTCCATGCCATCTCCATCTCCCATTACTGCTGATTAAACTCACCAAGCTGACCTTCCCTTGTTATTAAGGGACCATGACTTTCTTCCTTGCCTTGCAGAACACAAGTTTTGGCCCTTCTTCTCAATGGTAAAAATGCAGAAGCTGCTGAGCAGCAGTGAGCACACTGCACACAGCTTCCCTCAGCGTGGGTGAAGATTTTATTAGCTCCAAGATGGCAAGGCCCAGTTTTTATACGCTCTGCTCAGCCTCTCTTAGTAATTAGGATTCTTCTTTAGCGTAAACATCTTTATCATTTTGCATTTCCCAATGGAGTACATGCTCATCACACAGCTCTGCATTGTTTATTCTGCTCCAAACTTTTGTGCCATTATATTTTTGTCCCACAATACGCACTTCTTGTTATTTCTAATGAGTAAATATGGAATACAGCTTTTTGTACAACAAACAAGGTGACGTGAAGCTAAAGTCACTGACTACACCCATTTATACCCAGTACCAATCTAGCAGACAACACTTACGCAGTGCCTTAAACACCTTGGGTCTGATTCAGAGACCATCAGAGTTGATTGTGAAAATCTCTTGAATATTTAAAGGATGTGTATCTACTATTTAAAGTTTCAGCAAATTACTCAGGAGAGCAGAAAAGTAATTGGGGAGCTGCCTGGGACAGCATAAAGCTTGATAACATGCCTCAGATTAGACGATGGCAGATCCAGAGAACAGTTTAACTGAAAATAAACCTGGCAGGTAACCCACAGCATGGCTGGGCTGGGGGACTGAGAGTGCAAATGTGGAGTCACAGCTCCAGCAACTCTGCATCCTCAACCCCATTCCCAACAAAGCAGTAGGTCTACTAAACAAAGAGAGATAGCTAGAAGATACTGAGCAATCCTGTACAGTGAGGCTTGGTTCAGATTTGAAACTGGGCACTGAACATAAAATACTAATTGTCAGTTGCGTACAGGGATAGTGAGAGATTTGCAAAGCCAGGAACATTAACTGGGAAGGCTGGTGACCAGCTCTAGCAGCTGAGTTCTCATTGCCCAGGAGGGAAAGGCCTTCATAGTAGGGAAGGCAGCTGCTGGGAGAAGGGACTGGAGGAGCACAGGAGGGAGTTTCTACTGGCACATTACAGGTACCTCACTCACGGGGGCATCTGCCAACTCCTGCTGGCCTCTGAAACACAGCACTGGAGAAACACACTCAAAGAGCAAGAGTTTCCATGAGTAAGAACATAGTCCCTCACTGAGTCGCATTGAAAGATCAATGGCAGGGACAAGAAACACACATAAGGGACAGCAAGAGGATGGCCAGAGCCAGGAAGCCTCCACTGATTAACACAGGCAAATGAATCCACTGCATGCCCAAAGACTATTTTGGGTAAAATCATTTTTTTCAGATAAGGCTTAATAACAGAAAAGCACATTGATTCTTTTGGTTTTGATAGAATGAAGTTGTTAATCATGGATTCTTCCCCCAGTTTTCTCTCAGAAAAGAAAGCTCAGATGGAAAAAGTAATCTCTTACTGTAACAAAACAAGGTGCTAAAATAAGTCCCATTCTTGAGGCCACTACAGCCTGCTTCCCTGCCTCTTCAGCAATGTCCATCCTCTGCTTCCCCACCCCCTCCAAGCTGTTTCTATTAAAAACTCTTTCAATTTTAAAAGAAGTCTTAACAAGATTTAACTTAACATACCATAAATATTATGATGGAAAGGTGCCAGCACCTGTACACAAGCAATTTAATCCAAACCTGCTAGCTTCTTGCACCTATATCTCTGCTCTCTATGGAAAACACTGAAGTCCTGTGCTTGCTGGTCCACTGCAGCCCTGCTGCTTTCCTGCCAGTCTCCAGGAGAGCCTAGCAACGATGCTGTCCTCTCATCCACACCTTTCAGTCTCTTCTCTGAATATGACTCAGTTCTGCCTACCTCAGATTTCATTTCAGCAACAAAAATGCAGCTCAGATGCCCAGCATGCTTCCCAGGGAATATATAATAACATTTGACATTTCTCCAGACTCTTCCCACTGGAAGCAGATAGCTAGCAACTGCCTTCACAAGGGACTAAACAGAAGGTAGACACAACTGCTCATTCTTTCACAACCTCAATTGCAAGAGCCTCTGGTTTTGTGGAAAGCACTAGAACTAGGTGAACAGAGCAAGAGTAAACCATGCCAAATTAGTGACATTCATAAACAGCAATGAGAAACCGCAGTGAAGTCTTGCAGTCTGTGCTGCTGCCTTGACAATGACAAAAGACAACTGGAGAATATACTTTTGAAACCACATGAAAGGCATTTTAAGTCATGTAGCAAAGTTGCTTTTGTTCATATTTTCACTTCAATCATTTACAATGAGATATTTGCCTGCCTCTATATACGTAGACATGGAGGATTAAGAGCTTCAAAAAATTAAACCTCCACAGATTAAATGCTTTTGATTGTGAGAGTCTGCATCACTTGTTTGGTTTTAATTAGGGATCTAGCTCATTAATACATAATATCCTGTTGCTATCCCTCCTCAAAATGATAAATACAGTCATCTCATTATAACTAAGTGAAACAACATATGGAGTACAACTGGTTACCTGAGCATGCTAAAATCAAATCTGGATGTTCTCATTCTTTCCCATTTTACATCACCTATTATTCAGTTAAACTCCCACTGCAATCAATAATTGGTTTCACTCAAAGAGCAAAAGAAAACTAACAGTGCTGATATCACCCATTCATATATTTCCTTTCATCTCAGTAGATCCCACTAAATTGCATGATCTTCCTACTACTGTGCTGATGCTCCTGTAGCAATTTACACCAATCAGAGAGGACTTCAAAGTTGACTACAAAGCATGATTAAACTCTAGGGCTGCTGCTCTAGCTTTGCTTTGAATCAGTACAAACAATCACAGAGTTATAAGGTAATGTTGTGCAGGGTTTATTGCTCATAGCAAAAGCTCTGCAGAGCCAACGCCAGGCTAGCTCAACTGCTGCATGTCCCACTATAGCTCCATCCACCACCAGCACAGGAAGCAATGTCTCATCAGAGCAAGAAACAAGTCCAGCCTGCACCACCTCCAAGGTCACCAAGATCCTGTTGCTCCTGGGACAGTTTGGCAAGGGAGACATGGCTGATCTCATATCAAAGCAAGCGTCTAACTCAAGAGACAATTTGACATTCACAAAGTGAGAAGGTAGGAGAGCTGTTGCTCTCATCCCCATCATAAGTGGTTTCCCAGTACCTGGCTCCAAGGGATGCCCATCTAAGACATTCCTGCTAGCTTATCCCCAAGCCTTCCCAGAGAAAAGACTTCCAGTTTGTGTCAAACTTGCCAATTCATTCAAACAAATTGGATCTCAACTGAAAGAAAGTGTTCGACAAAATTAATAGGATTCGCATACCAAGAAAAGATTAGATTTGCCTGTAAGAACACAAAGGAAAACACTAATAGAAAAATAATAAAAAAATCCAGTCTATAAATTAAATTGTGTCAGCGTGAGGGATTTATTTATTCAATCAGTAAACAATTATTGGAAACAATTTAGGCCTCCTACAGAATGCTGTCTCTGAGCATGCAAATCAGTGCACTGGAGTTAGACATCTTTGTTTCACAAGACCAGGCACAGTGGAAGCCCTGTCCCTGTTCCGCACCACTCACTCTCCATGCAGGAACTGAGGAAGAGGCAAAGTCTGCCAAGCCTAGCACTACCCCGCTAGCAAGTGCTTGACACCAAGTGCCACTTTCCTGTCCCTCCACATTTACCCAACAGGCAGACAATGCCAATACCTATAGCGGGTCTTTTTCATCATTGTTTCTTGACTGGCTAATTTTCCCTCAGCTTACCACTGCCTTCCTGCTCCCAAAAACAACAACGGGCCAATATAAGAAGCCATAAAACCAGGAGCTAAANAACAATTATTGGAAACAATTTAGGCCTCCTACAGAATGCTGTCTCTGAGCATGCAAATCAGTGCACTGGAGTTAGACATCTTTGTTTCACAAGACCAGGCACAGTGGAAGCCCTGTCCCTGTTCCGCACCACTCACTCTCCATGCAGGAACTGAGGAAGAGGCAAAGTCTGCCAAGCCTAGCACTACCCCGCTAGCAAGTGCTTGACACCAAGTGCCACTTTCCTGTCCCTCCACATTTACCCAACAGGCAGACAATGCCAATACCTATAGCGGGTCTTTTTCATCATTGTTTCTTGACTCTGTTTCTTTACTGGCTAATTTTCCCTCAGCTTACCACTGCCTTCCTGCTCCCAAAAACAACAACAGGCCAATATAAGAAGCCATAAAACCAGGAGCTAAACAGGGCACCTCCTGGCAGCTAGAGGCATGGGCAACCAACCAACTAGAGCTGGGCCAGAGCAATGCACAGCAGGGAATCCAGCACAGCCAACACGTCATCATGAGACACTGGCTCATCTGTGTGAAGCTTAGTATCTTTCCACATCCTGCATGACAAGCAAGTCATATCTCCAACCTACACTGACATTACCACCTGAAAACTACTCTGCTTTCCATCATAATTCATAATTTAGGATGTTGGACATTTCTAATTAGCTCTTCTCTGTTTCGAAAAAGAAGATCCTACCACAAGTAAAAGGCTTTATAATTACTGCCAAGTTAAAGAAAGGTAAAAAAATAACTCCTTGGGAGGTTTTTCTTTTTTTTTTTTTTCAGTCATTAAATGATTGAGATGATAAAAGAATCAAGAATCTGACAGATTAAACAGTTCTTGAGGAGACGTGTCAGCTTCAATAATTGTAAAGCATTAAAACTGTCAAGCTTTCAAAACAGGAAAGATTGTATCTTTAGAAAGCAAGGTTCTGCTAATTGACATGCACGAAAAACTAAATTGAGGCTAAAACTCTGTGATTAAAGGATTTTTCTGATTACAGATACTTGAAAGCAACTCTAGCTGTAGAGCTGGGCCTCTGCTTCTGGAAGAAGTCAGTTCCTAGTCAATTCTGGCTGCACAGGCACTTAGAGCAGCCATACCTGAAAACTACCATTCAGACAGAAGGAGGCTGGGTCTTTGGGTCCTTTTTACCCAACTGAATGATTCTAGTACTTTGCAGTGACCAATCTGTTAGGGAATACTGGAGTCCATTAAAGATGCTCTATGTATTTAAGACAACAAAGACCACACTTGAAATCAGAACCAAAAAACTGGCTTCAGCAGCTGGTCAAGTTCCCATTAGCTCTTTAGTGATGTCCTTGCCTTATACACATTTTGCATATCTAAGAGATAGAAATATCCCATCAGACTAATCCCCCAGGATACCACTACTAGGTCAACAGAGTGCTAAAAGAGTAATTCTATTTGTCATTTCTGTACTTACCAAACCTGACATTCATGGAGAACTGCATTTCACAATGCATGTCAGGCTTTATTAATCTGATTTTCCTGTTCCTTCCAAAGATATTTAATGCTTTAGTAATGATCAATATACTTGCTCTGAAGATAAACAAAGACAAATGAGCCTGTGCAGCCTGGATGGTATTTGTAATTACCACCTCTGTAGGCATTCAATTACATCTGAAGAGAGGGCGACAAGAGTTGCTTCATGCCTGACAGAGATTCATTTGCAGCGGGTACTTGGCATGCAGCTGTCACTGTGCTCATTTCCTCCACCACATTCAGTTCACTAGTGCCTGCACAGTCCAGCATGTCTATATTAAATATAAATGCTGTGACATTCCTCCTAATGGAATTTCAGAGGAAATAATTCAGAGGTCCATCACATTCCCATCTCACATGGACACCAGAGGCTCACTTAGCACAGGGACTGCCTCGGATGGATTCATCAGCATCCAAAACAGAGGTGGGCTGTGGGAGAGAAAAGTAGTGCTGGCAGTTTGCCTCACTCCCAACATTTTTCCTGAGGGCTGAACAGTCTTCAGGTAGGGACATGAACAAGCATTGGAGTGGTGTCCTTCCTGATCTGCAAAGGTCCCCTGTCCCTGGCTAGGAAAGTGAGAAATACCACCACAGTCATAGCTATTGCTCAGTTCCCTTCTGCAGATCCACTGGGAACAGAGCAAGACTGGAATAGGAGACAGAGAAGGACTTGAAAGTCATCAGTTTCTCACAGAAAAATGAGACCGAGCCATGCCTCCACTGCATTAATGCTGTTTGAACGGTTGCAAAATTACTCCTGTTGCTCACCTTACCCTTGGGAAATCTCTTGCTCTCCTCTGCATGGAAGAGCCCTGTTGCTTCTGTTCACTGAAGCCAACAGGATTTCAGTTTTATTTTATTTCAATTAGACCTGAATCACACACTTGATTATTTAGATTATGTTTACTCATTTTGAGATGTTAGCTGTGTAACAATGAGTCCCCATGTACCAGCAGACCTAAATAATGCATAATCTTTGCTTCAAATTCTCATACAAGTTTATTTTACCCAATTTCCTGCTCAGTATCAAGCACAAAGCAGCACCACTAGAATTTCACATCTCCCAAAGATTCATAGTCACATCTCATGGCTGAACTCAAAAAGAAACAAAAATATCAATCAAACAAACCCAGACCAACAAAAGCCATCACTGAGGAAAACTGTTCTGAAAAGAGGTTCAGATTAGGAAATCCCTTAAACTGTGTCCTCGTGCTTATTTAAGTTTACACTTACACATGAAGCATATACCAACGCATGTGATATTGATACTGTTCCTGCACGCTTTAGCACTGACATGTTCCCAAACTGTTCTTGATGCAAGTCTGAGAAATGAGAGACTTCAGGGAAGAGTGGAATAAAGAGAAGCTGGGCTTTCCCAGTGAGGAAAAAAAAATGCTTCTTAATAAAGTACTTATCACAGTGAAAAGCCCAGAGAGCTACCCTTGTATGTACTGTCCCAGTCATGTTCTCAGGCATAAAACGACAGTAGTGCAACTACTGCATGTCTTTCAGCATTACTAAAAAAAAGGTCACACTTTAAAAAGCCCACCAAAGTCACCCGCACTCTGTGCTTGCTGAGATAAATGCTTTGTGATTTGTATTCACAGCTCCTTTTTCCTCTTTGTCCCATTTTCAGGTGAAGTCTGCTCTGTGAGAGGTGTCAGCTGAGTAACTGAAACGCCTGCTTCCTCCTGCCTCCCCTTGTCTCAACTGTGCTCAGATCTGAACGTACAGCTGTAACCACAACAGCAAAGCTCAAGTTAAGAGATCGCAGAAGACACATTACTCTAAGCTCACTGCTTACCATATACATGGTCACAATGGCCTGAATAGACTTGGCCAAACCAAAACACATTTGGTCAGACCCTTCAAGGAATGTGCGTATTGACACTTTGCAGTGCTCCTTCTCCACAAAGGAAGCTGTGTTCCGTAAAATGTATATAGCCATATGACATCAGTTAAAATGCAATTTACAGTCTGCTTTCCAGTTCAATATTCTAGTTGATTAGGGCCCTTCGGGAACAATTTCCATTCCATATTACCCAAGC
Organism: Agapornis roseicollis; assembly: GCA_002631895.1. Lineage (NCBI taxonomy): Eukaryota > Metazoa > Chordata > Aves > Psittaciformes > Psittacidae > Agapornis > Agapornis roseicollis. The sequence continues at coordinate 8,416 of NDXB01006583.1, read as the reverse complement.
TAATTAAATAACCCCTGTAAGTTGAATAAAATTGTTAGAGACTTGGATTATGGGTGTAAGTATGGCTTACCTTTCCCTGCTCTCGGCTGCTCATAAAAACACAACACAGCAAATCAAACATGTGCATGTTGCTTTCCACAGCTCTTCTTGACTGTAAAAGGCAATCTGATGTTCAAGAGTGAAGATGCACGCCTTTCCTCTGAACTTTTACAGGAAGAATACACCTTATCTTTTCAAGTTAGTCCTGCACATCAGGGTAAAGCTTACTGCCTGTTACTGGGCAATCTCTATAAATACCCACTTTCCTCAGGAGTGTAAGATTAGTGTTAAAAGGCCTGAATTTATGTTGTTCTCACAGTTTACCATTCCTCTGTGATTGTCAGGATGTTTCAGGACCTGATCCAAACCTCACCATCACCAAATGCACTACATGCACCTAATGGCAAACACACTGTTAGCACATTTCCTTGCTGCAAAACGCACACGCTGCAGATAACCTCAGTTAGTACAGCCTGATACTGGTGCACAATTCAGAGAGTTGAGGTTTCTTTCAGCTACCATATGTGCAAACATCCAAAGTGTTTTAAGTTTATTGGTGGTTTTGCTATACCCATAAAACGAAGAGGGGAGTCTGATGTCTTCTGATCTTGTTTAGGAGTCATCAAAATTCACCATTATTGTTAGAAAGAAGAAAGCATCAGTACTGGCGGATTTCCACTAAAATTACCATGATTCTTTATAAATGCCTGCTAGAGAGCAAACTTCAAAGGAATTCCACAAACTTACAGCAGCTAAAGACGCAGCCTCAGATTTTTCTTCTATAATGTAAAATGAACAGGACAGATAAAAGCTTTACTAACCTTGGGGTGCTGCTCCACACAGTGCCAAAGGCTCACCGACATACATAAGGAAGCCATTTCCAGCACACCAAGAACAAACAGAAGCTGATGCTTTTCTCCTGGATCACATAATAGAATTTTAAATACAAGGCAAGTTCTTGGTTTGCATCTGAGCTTAAAAGAACTCAGAATTTTTGAACAGTGACAGGAGCTGAGATACTTGCCTAATGACAAACGTTGCCTGTTTGGGTAAGGAAAGGGTAACACTGGCAGACACGTCAATATATTGAAACAAGAGCTATTATTCTCTGTTGTTGTGCATGATCTGTAAGTGTGAGCACTGAACCACAAATCCAGCCCAAAAGGGGGTAGGTGATACTGGTTATGTGAAGAGGCAACCAGGAATACAACAGCCAGATTGATTGCTGTGGTTTACATGCTACAAAGACACCACATTGCCCCTGAAAAAGAAAAGGACCATCTTAGGAGCACAATTATACTCCATAAGACAGCCATTTCCATCAAACCTTAAAAGCATTGTGGTATTTGTGCTTCAAACTGCTGCTTTTAGGTTATCTCATGAGACTTCTGCTGTGCTCCCACAGGTGTGCCAGTTTAGGTTTATGACTTTATCTGCACACGGACCATGCAGAAGGATCTTCTGCCAACTTGAATGCAAGAGACGCACAGAGCTGTGGCAAAGTGGAGCTGAAAACCCTTCCTCCCTCCACCCCCGAACAATTGACAAAGAATGCCTTTGTCAATCCCAACAGGCACTTGTTAATCTGTGTTCGAGGAGCTCCAGTGTTGGATACTAAGGAATGGCTTCAGGCAGCCAAGTTCTCAGTTCACCATTGTCTCTTGTGAAGGATATTACTCCTTGCCCTAATCACTAGGAGTGTGGGTGGGTTGCTGCTTTCCTTTAAGTATGTAGGCATCTGATCATCTTCCTCACTTTGCTCAGACTTGTCTTCGTTTATTATAAAGAAGTTGAAGGGTTTAAAATATTCATAGGTCATTTTTCCCTAAACTGGCCCTCTTTTCTGTTGCTTTTGTTTTGGTGCCCAAAACAATGGAAAACCACGAGTTACTTCCCTTGCAGATACAAGTGCCCCTCCTTCTCAGCTGGCTTTCCAAGATCATACTACCCGGTGTGCCTGAGGAGTGCTTCCCTACTGATTTCTCTCACAGCTACTCAGATCTTTGTCTGTCATTTACTCACACACCTTTTCTGCTATGAGGCATGCTTCCAGCAGCAGCACCAGCTGTGCTCAGGCTGCAGCTGCGCCTGCATGGCTTTCACATCTACACAGCAAAGACCTCTCACAAACACAACTCACTTCAAAACTCCCCTTGATGCTTTGTAGCTGGAAAAATACCTGTGAGGCTGGTGCGGAAGGGAACTGGTGGTGATCCTCTGGCCTCTTCCCTATGGCAGGAGAGGCAGGTGGCATCCTGTGAGCCTGTGTGACTTGGGGAAACTACTGGCACGGTGATAGATCTTGTCCCCAAGGCTGTGGCTTTCATTTCCAAACTACACCCCTGCAAAGGACTGACACACGGCACATACAGACACAAGCAAACAAAGGAGTACCTTCCCCAAGAAATACTCTACAGCAACTTTGTGTTTATAAAGCCACAGGACAGAGACAGGAGAAAGCAGGAAGCTTCTGCAGAGATGTGTATTTTTGTCTCTAAAGCATAGAGAGCAGCAGATTTGTTGCTCTGTCTAGGGGAAAACAGCAAACATAAACAACTCAATAAAGATCAGGTTTTATATTTTTGTGCACACTGAGAATTGCCCATTACAGATCAGAAAACATCACGCCTGATGCCTATGTTGGGCTGCCATGACCTGCAACATGGATTGATTTGGATCACTTCCCAAAATACACTGGCTATGGGGATTCATCTGACCAGATGGATATTTCTCCAACAGCCATGCTAATGATAAGTCAGACTCCCCTTATGGGAATTTGTCACTGTATGGGTTTTGGCTGGGACTGAGCTGAACTGTGCTGCATTCTGTGTACACATCTGAAGAGGTACACTGGGACACAAGATTATTTCTGTGCTGGAAAGACCATTCTCAACCCAGGAAGAATCATGAAAGCTCATCAAGAAGCAAGGCAAATATTTCCAGCTCCCTGGGGTATTTTAGTGAAGAAACTAAGAAGCACATTTCCCACACTGGCACTGTTTTATGGATGTTGTGTAACTCCATTCTCCAAATGGAATTGTTAAATCATTCTATTTTTAGGAACAGACGTCTCTGCAGTCAAGTCAGGTTTGGCTTCAGAAGACACTCAGGAGTCTGCCATAAAGCAGGGGCACTGCAGCACAAGGCAGACCTGCCCTGAACTGCAAACCGACACATGCTGCTTTCTACATGGAAGGAGGAAGCATCAAGCCCTTTTCCCATTATTGGGCAGACGATACCATTCCCACTGCATTTCTTCATGATTTATCTCATTTCATGGAATCGCAGAATGGTGGGGGTTGGAAAGGACCTTAAGATCATCTAGTTCCAGCCCCCCTGCCATAAGATGGGACACCTCACACTAGATCACATTCACCAAGGCTCTGTCCACCCTGGCCTTGAGCACTGCCAGGGATGGAGCACTCACAACCTCCCCAGGCAACCCATTCCAGCATCTCACCACCCTAGCAGGTAAGAACTTCTTCCTTATATCCAAACTGAACTTCTCCTGTTTAAGTTTAAACCCATTGCCCCTTATCCTGTCACTGCAGTCCCTGAAGAAGAGCCCCTCTCCAGCACCCTTCTAGGCCCCCCTCAGATATCAGAAGGATGAGGTCTCAAGTGCTTAATTCAGGTGATCATGGGCTCCTTCCTGCTCTGAGTTTCATCAAGCCTCATCGCACACAAACCTTTCCAAATGACCCACTCTAACAGGAAAGGCATCCTGCAGATTTATTGCCAGTGTCCTAGAAGGAATGCCAAAGGACCCAAACATGACATCAGCTGCCTGTAACGATTATAGGACAACAGAAATGACACAACCAGTGCTGAAGTAAGTGGGAGACTTTCAGTGGGTTTTATTTTTGACCTGCCAAACCAAACCCAGTGTCTGATCAACACCACCCACACCGTAACTCTGCCTTAATCACTGCCACACAAAACAGCTCTCAAGGAGGTTTTGGCACTGCTTTACACACGTATCACCATCAGTTCCTCAGAGTTTCTGCATACCTGCTAGCAAATACATTGCACCTTTAGCTTTGTTAAAACAAAACATGCTAAAAAAAAAATCCAATACTTCCAAGTAAATGTAATCTATTTCCTAAGGAAAAAAAATTAAGGGATGAAATTAAGGTAATCATTCAATTAACAACTGTTATGGATACAAGATGATCTGATTTATGGGCAGCTGTTTACACAGGCAACTGCTTAATTTGACAGTGTGTTCCTGGCTTCTCCCCAGACTTTGTTGGTTAATTAAACAGTTCAATACCCATTTAACCTACCAGCGTATGGAGAATTTAACTAATACTGAAGACGAAGGAGAACTCTATTCATTTTTAATTGTACTGTAATGACATAAAGGAAGTCACTGAAGTGCAAAACTGCACGGCAAACTGGAATCAACACTAATAACATGCTTGGGATCTCAAAAATAAGGTAGGATCAACTTTAGTCTCACAAATTGTACCCAACAATCTTACTCCCTTCTACAATTTCTAGAAACAAGGAAGGGGAAGATCTAAAGACAAGCACACCAATGGGCATCAAAACATGACAAGATCAGCCATCTTCCAAAGTCACACAGAAGAATTGTGGCAGAATCAAGGATCAAATCCAGACTCCCCAGTTTTCAATGTAAAACACTCGCTGAAAAAGTAATAGTCAGCTACTTCTGATACAAACAAAAGTGTTCTGTAGTTATGCTGTAGAGAATAAGAATTAATTCTGGTTCTATTTTTACAAAGCCAGGTAAGTGTAATTATCGCTACAACACAGATCAAGGAGCCAGTTAAGACATTAAACACTGATGTGGCTTGTTCAAGGTCAGACAGCAGATCTGTAGTCTCTCCTTTCCATCTACTTTTCAATCCATTGGGATGCTTTTGAAACCAACTCTTATTTGAAAGCTCAGAGTAGCATTTGATGATCCCAAAGCATTTGTTTTCAACAGAGAACAAACGTTTCAAAGGTACTTGCATTTGCTTTGAATAAATTCTTAATGTTAAATTTCTTAAACATCATCCTAACTAATATTCTTAGTAAGTAAAAATTAAACCTGACGCTCAGATCAAATGCTCTGGTTTTAAATTTCCCCATTGATAAACCTTCAAAAAAAAAATAGAACATTGTTTGAATTTGTAAATTATTTGTATCTAAAATTTGATTAACTCTCATGGTATTTATTTACTGTGAATTAGGTGTGACAGATACTAGACTAGCAGACTCACTAGGGCCTGCAGCTAAGATAAATAAAAGCAAATTTCATCTCATGACAGCGGAGCCAGGGTGTGAGCCTGTGATGCTTCAGCAGAAAGATTAAGATAACACCTCAGTGAAAATGGGTAGGTATTTCTGTAAGGGCTTCATTGTAGCCATACTCTTAACTCCCTGAACATGCCAGTGCAGCTCCTGAAATGGTACAGCCACACCATCACAGCCCTGTGCTTAACCTCGCAGGTCCTACTGAGAAATGGAGATTACCAACCACAAAGAGGAAAGGCAGCATTGTTTTTTCATGGCAGCGCAGATCACATTGCTCTAATTGGAGTTCAGGAAATGAGTTTGCACCTGACCGCACCATGCAAAGGCACCTTGTATTTCTAAGTACAGTACAACAGGAGCCCTTTGGCATCTCAGGATCCTTCATAGCAGTATTTCTCTTCTTTTTAAACAACCAGTTTGAACTGAGGTAGTGTCACTGCAGCTGTACTCATTTACACCAGTTCAGGATCGCATCTGGAGAATTAACATCAGAATGACAACAGTGCCCATTGATACAGGATTCAAGTCTTGAGCCCTGGAACCTACAATCTGCATCCAGAAGCTGCTTAGACAGGATGCAGAAGTCTCAACATGAGATACATCAGTCTCGCTGTACAAGCGCTGCAGGACTAGGAGTATGTGCCCAGAGCCCTGCAGACCTGTAAAGAGGTCTGGAATCTAACTTAGGAGTGAATATAAAATGTAATAACCAGGCTAATACATCTGAAAACACCTAAAAGAGAAGACAGACTTGAGAAGGACAGATGAGAGGAGATCAAAACTCCTGATACAGTTGGAGAAAAAGGACAAGCTCTAATCCTTGTACTCCCAATCAGACCTAAGCCTGAAAGCCCATCTGTTCTTCCAACTATGTTGGTTCTATCTAACTAAAAGCTCTTCCTGCAGTTTTGCCTAGCATTAGAGTAAGCAAAACTAAGCAGGTATTTGCTAAAAGAAAGCTAACCTCTTAGCTAGTGTCAAGTGCAACAGCAAAAACAACATACATCTAGTGCAAACCCTTTGCAGTTACTTATTTGTTCAAGTACTGAAAGAACCATCATTTCCAATGGGGTAGTTCAAACAGGTAAACTTGACAGAGATGAGTGATAACAGTGCAAAGGAATCAAAAGATTTACTCTTCTGTTGTATGATAAACTCAGCCACTAGAAATCTTCCATCTCAGCGCTTTCATGTGCGGCCACATATTAAGCACAAAACCACTAGATTACAAAGGAAATACACTGTGCAAGACTCATTTTCTTCTCTCAAGCACCACCTTATTTTAAAAGGAGTTTCTGCAGATGCACAGAATAATGCTTTTGTCTGAACTAAAAGGGACCCCAGCTGAGAAGGTGCCTTCAGCTCCTGTTTCTACATTTAGAACTATATCATTTGCTATTTAAATTGACTAATTTTACTTTATTACCTTAGATCTTGCTAGGGTTATACACAGCTGAACACACTTTTCTAGCCTGTTCTTCCAGCACACCGGTCAAAGAGTTTCAGCTTTAACTACAACAGGCACAGGATGAGGGTGGTAGCAACACCTACACATTTAATTAACAGCAACAGATGACCAAGTAAAATGCTGCAATGTTTTGTTCCATCAGTTTATGAAATGGAATCAATCTTACAAATCCTGAACATGATCAGTGCCTGGAGGGTATAGTTCTGATCACAAAGACTGTCAATATTTTACACGATTGGCTGTTGGCTTCCAACACTGTTGCTATCAAGGATTTTAAGATCTTTCAATACTGACTTACAGAAACTTGATCCAGCTATACCTAACCCACCGCAATTAAATTTCACTCTTCCATTTTTAATTACTTTGCTCGAAGTCAAAAAGTCTCAATCTTGCCACTTTAAGAAGCAAAAATTGGGGGTTTTCTTCTGTAAGTACCTGCTCATATTGAACTTTTTAGAAACAATATTTTAATTGTAAATTGGATACTTCATTATGCTAATCTTTGTTTCACATATCACATCATAGTCCTAACCAAATGGCTACAAAGTCATCACCTGTATTTTCAGATGTCCCAATTGCTACTTATAATATTTTCAATCACTGTAACCCACAAATTATCTGGGAAAACTACTACTATCACTATGATTGTAGCAGTGATGTTACTTATAGACATATGGGAAGTATAAAGGGAAATTACCCTCTAGATTTTAACTCTGCCATCTTTTCCTTCTGTTAATTCCACATAGCCAGAGCTGTCTTTCCAAAGGCAACTGACCTGTGTCACAGCTTGCCTCATGTTAATAAGTCTAACATCAGGAGAAATGAGGGAGTTTAGGTTACTTATCAGTATTTCAAGAAGGAAATCGTAGACTATCTCAAGTTGGAAGGGACCAATAAGGACCAGAGCCCAACTCCCAGCAAATGGTTAAACTAAACAATACTGAGGGTGATCTATACCCAGGAACCTTGAGAAGATCTCACTATTGCCCAGATTGCTCCTCCAGGTTCTGCTGTCAGGTGCACTACCTGCTTACCTAGCGGGTAAAAACGGCAGTGACAGAAAAGTGAAGTTTCATGCTTTCTGCTTTCTCACACATTGGTGTTTAGGAAACATCTTATTCAACACGATGCAAAATTGTTTGTCCTATCTTTCAGGTTGAAAGAATGTAAAAAGTCTTGAATTCGAGCTCCATCTGAACACCTGCTGAATTGCCCTTCTCAGCAGTTGAAGCAAAGACCATTTGTGGCACGTTAGCAACAGGTCCCACAGCACCAACTTATTCAGGCTTATTTATGGCACTCTGGAATCGGCAGCATTCCCTAGACCCTGAACACGTTGCTGGTCTGGGGGAAGAATCTATTGTAATTAGGAAAACAGTGACCCACTACAAACCTTGCCTGTCATTTTCATGAGCCTCTGATGCTCCTGACACCAGAACTGTTCTGCCTGTTTTCTATGGAAATGCAGGTGATGTCCCTTCTCTGCACAGGCCTCTGGCCACAGGCACCTTTGGCTTTTCTGCCTATTTGTCAATCCTTGTCAAACACAACAAAGGTTACCTTAGAATCATAGAATCATAAAATATTTAGGGCTGGAAAGGACCTTAAGATCATCTAGTTCCAACCCCCCTGCCATAAGCAGGG
>NDXB01006582.1:21376-46373 GCA_002631895.1 Agapornis roseicollis | reverse complement strand
AAAAACCCTTTTTTCAAAAAAAAAAATAAAATTAAAAAAAAAAAAAAAAAAAAAAAAACAAACCATAACATGACACATGGTCCGTATTCTATTATCTTTAAAAAGAAAAGCTGATATCAAAGTCTAAAAAAGTGCAGTGATTTATTGATTGCTATTGATTAAAGGAGTCTGAACATTGAAAGTATTCACACATAAGCCAAAAGCTCATGGCACTTTTCTAAAGTAATTAATTTTTTTAATGATCCTTTATAACAATTGCCTGAAATGTCCTGCACATTCAAAACCCTGGCTCGCACAGGATTTGGCAAGAATGATTTCTAGAAGGAGTTTATGTAGGTAATGTGATTCAAGTGCTCTCCTTGACAGAAGCGGACAGGGTGTCCACCAAATATTACCTGATGCTTTGGAGCTACACTTGCATGAAGCTTTGTTCTTTAGGGCTAATTTGACTGCCCCAAAGCAGTTTATCTGCTCAGCTGAGGGATTTTATACCACAGTTACATTTCACTTAAGTGTAAGTCTAGGATGTTTCATTTCTGGTTCATTGTTCATTTCTCCTAGCTCCCGCATGCTGGCACTGATGCTGGTGATTCAAACCAAGGCAGTCATATGGCTGGAAACAGTTGTAAAAGGAAAGAAAGAAGAAATAACCTTTTTACTTTGCTTAATAGCACAGTGAACTAGAGAGGCGGAGCCAAAATTGAAACATTACTGAGAGAGAAGGTTTAAAATGGAATTCATAGCACTTCTTAACTCCAAATCTCTACAATTGCTAAAACTGCCTTTAAGTCATTCTTCAACTAAACAGCACATCAATGAAGCAAGACAGAAGAAAATATTGGTATTCCAGAATATATGAAAACAAAATACCTTCTTAAAAAGATATAGAATCTGATAACAATAGCTCCATTCTACCTCCATTTACTTCCTCAGAAGTAATATTCCTGGATTATTTGTCATCTTATTCATTTTCCTCTCTGCAGTGAATGCAATTGATATACCTAGTGCAAGCACTCAAATTATAGATATGTAGAAAAATGAGGAATCCCTGTTAAGTCTGTTACATACTTCTCCAAGGATTTGGAGACACAGGACGTGATATACCCAAAAATAAATTAGCATGAAAGACTTGTGATTTGTTTCAGCTCACTAGCACAACATTACACTTATTCTTTCACAAGAATGATAGTTCCTATGAAATCATTGGTAGTAAAACATCTGTTGCCACAACACCTGGAAATTGTTCTACTTTGCAACCAGAAAACTGATGGAGCATTGCTCAATACAGTGGCTTTCAAAAGAATAAACTATACAGTAAGACTCCATACTTCTGATATATTAGTTCTTTCTAACTAAGTGATTAACAGTGAATGAAAATGTACTTCCACTCAAAAACCTAATTTTTATAATTTCAATGAAACACTGTACTCTGACAAACTGCTGCAATACATGGTTTTGCTTTGACAAATAATTTCTAAAGAGACACCCATTATATTTTGTGAATAGCTTGTTTCAGTCTTCCCACTCTCCAAGTTTTCATAGCCATATTATGATGAGTGAAAAATATTTCATAATGGTGGAATGTGCATAGCCTTATATTGTTCTTATTCTTCTTTCTTTCTTCCTGCCAGTTCTTTGAAAGAGATGTGGGTTTCCTTAATAATTTAACTTTCCACATTGAAATAAACACTCTCTAATAAAATTAACAAGGATTTTTAAGTATTATTTTAATATTTGTCTTACAGTAGACAGCATGCAATTCATTTCTTTAAATAAGCTTATGTTGGCAATAAAAATCAAGAAAGGGAAATGTAAATGGCGGTGTCATGCCTGAGGGAATATTGAGTGCAGTTGTGAAACAATAAAATTTCTTTCATTTGCAAGTCTGAGATCAAAGGCTCATGGTTTGTGTACAATAGCCATGAGTAATGCATACAAGTGACTTTTTTTTATTGCATGAGATTCTCCTCCTGCACATCTCATTTCTTCAAGATAATTCAGGCAATCGGCAAGACAAAGACAACAGACAACATTGTTCTTAGTGTTAAACAGATAATCAATAGTCTAAGGCAATAAAATTAAATGTTTTGAGCTTTATTAAACTTTGGAGACTGCTGGTGAGTAGCTGGAAAAATAAAACAACATTAAAAGCCAATTAGCATAACCATTATAGCAAAATATTTGCTTTTAATTTCACTACGATACTGAATTATAAAACAAAACGTGAGCCTATAAGCTCATTGTTACAGCCATGTGAGTTATGTATCTATTTAACACCAATAAGAATAAAAATTTATAATGTAAATGCAGACTGAAAAATCCAGTAGAATTTTGGCTGTATCAATGAACTGAAGAAAGCAAAGCCCAACTCATTATGTTGCTTTGTTTCAGTTCTTTCAAGTTCCAGAAATTCCTAGGTGATTAGAGGTTGGTATGTGCTATGCACTTATGGCCCACACAAGTTATTAAGTTATGTGAGTCATCCATTAATGTCTATTAATTGAAACTACTCAGTGTACACAAGTAAACTATGCAATTAAGCTTTCCAATTATTTTAACCCAAAATTTTTAACACTGCAGGCTTGTCTCAAAGCCTGCAGATCTCTAACTCCCAGATCACCAGTTATATTTCTTTTTGCATTTGTTTATTAGAAAAAGTTAAAAATCACTGAAGCAAACAAGTCTTACTATGTTTAAGATTGAAACTCAGTTTGGATTCAATGAACTGGTGTTAACTATTACACTCCCCCAAAAAAAGTAGCCAAAAAAGGTTTCACTGTATGTACTTAAAAATATTCAGAACTACCTATTAAAGTTTCATAAGTTCCAGTCTTTGCAAGTCCATTTCTAGTGTCTGTAAATTCAACAACTGAAGCCTGTGAGTGACAAACATCAATCTGTTTTACGCAAGATGAAACAGAAAGTTATTGTATTAAATATGCTTCTATATTTTCTTTGTGATTCTATCTTTTCAAAATGTCTGACTCTTCAAGGGATCCTTTTACCCATATCCAGATATTGTGCAGTGGTACATAAATAATAATATCTATAATCCACACTGAATCAGCTGTAGAGCTCTCACGAAATGGTGATGTAGAGGATTATATGCCATAGCTTCTATTCAAATCACTTTACAGCAAATCTATTGCAGCATGTTCACCATGAAGGTGCTGCTTTCTCATTCTAGAGTTAATGTCATTGCTGAAAAGTGGTGTAAAATATTAACCTCCCCACTCATAGTTAAAACCATATTTTTTTATTATTTCTAGATCCATGAAACATTTCCTTTTAAAGAATAAAACTAAGTTTCAGATTGCAATTAGCATAAAGAAAATGCATCTTTCAAGGATTTGAGAACTGACTTAAATACAAGTACATTTTAGTGCTGATTCATTGAGCAATAGAATTATCAGGACTGATAAGTGGCCTTCAGTTAGCCATCAAAATGGGACACCTGTTCTTATAAAATTCACTTAAAAACTTTGAATACTCAACATTCCATAAGGGTTCTCTCTCTTTTGCCAAGAATTTGTATTCAAATGGAGATTTCAAATCCTTTGAGATAGTTTCAACACATATCAAGACTCAAAGATTTATTGTGGGCCTTCTTTTAAGAGCTAATTCATGGACTTCCCAGTTGCTTTATTCATCAGACATTTCATCACCTCCAGCAACAGACAGATTAGGTAAAGTCAATCTGAAGCTTGTAAAATAGGTAGATATAGTTTTCATTAAAGCACATTGACCTCAATGCTGGAAGCACTGTAAAAATTCAAATTAGAAAAGTTTTGAGATAAAGCTTTGTTAATTAAAATAGTAGAGCTTGCAGTATTCTTACTGTCATAGTGGATATGACAATCACTTAATGTCTATTTTTTTTCCTTTCTTAAAAAAGGGTATTTTAATTTAGCTGCCAATTCTTGCATACAGGTTTAGCTTCAAGCCTAAGTGCTGTTATATGAGGAGCAGTATTAGTTATATGTAATTTGTTTCAGTTGACTTGACTTTCCTGTTTTAATGCAGAGGAGGGAGGGAAGTGATCTAAAAGCAACTTCTCCAGAGTAAATAGTAAAATATTCTATATGGGCAGAAGCTTTAGATTCAGAGAGTGTATAGGGACTATATCAGGATTATTTAAACAATAAACATAAACCTCGTTGAAAAAAGTATTTCTATCAACGTTTTTCTCTGAGGAGACTGCTAATTCAAGTCTTCAGTCATGGTTCTCCTATGGCACAATACAGTTCTCAAAAATAACCTACTCCTCAGCACTGCGGCGCTGTGTTTATTCCTCATGTACAAACTTGAAGCTCTGTCTCAAGACAGAAAATTATTCCTTTTTCCCTCACATACAAAATATTCGCTGCAGAAGCCACCATTTTCATCATGTGTTGTGTCTGTGGTTTTAAACAGGAACCTTAATTGTATTTCAGATATTACCATGGTCTTCACATCATGCTACATTTTCTTCCTTGCTCTGGACATTATCGTTTCTTACTGTCTCAGGGATTCAGCTTGTCAGTGTTCTTCACTTTTCAGTTTTCCTGCTGAGGCCCAGAGAGATCATGTTTGACTCTCACTAGTCATTATTCATCTCTTCAATCTGCACTCTCTCTATGTTAGTTTGACCTCTGAGAGCAGTCAGTACAACAGCCTGCCTGCCATAGCTCTCTTGCTGTCACAGGCTGATGCTTAGGACCCTACCTATTAGACACTGCCTGGGACAACTTCATGCCTTTCATAAAAATCATGGGCTGCTTTTAGCCATCCTTAAAATACCTTCATACACAAGCTAGAGATTAAGTTCTTGACTTCCAAAAAGTGTCCTTCATCTTCCCAAGTTTTAAAGTCTCTCTCCTAACACAAAGTAGCTATCTCTGGTATTACCCACCAGTGTGAAAAGCATGCATCACTTTTTCCATGGTCTTGGGACTTAAATAGTTTTCTTGCAAGTCTTCACTGCAGAAAGAATTGTGTATTTGTCTGGTTCATAAATAGATAGGCTGGATTGCATCCTTACTGCTGAAAGGTCTAGATGAGTGATACACACTTTACAGAAACAGAGAATGGAAGATAACTTGCACAGTTACTAATCTGTGTGGTTCTCAGACAAACTTAGCTTATGAAGTTTTCCAGAAGCCTTCTAGACAATACATCCCTTTGCCTTCAGGTCTCCTTACTATACCAGGCAACATTTTAAATGTCAAAAAGATTAAGAGTGGCAGTGTGTGAAAGACAACAGAAAATTAATCAACAATTATTCACTCAGATTCAACTGTATCTCATTTTCATAAAATTTGTCTTCTATTCCCACCAGAAGCAAAAAAAGTCAGGTTCAAACTGAGCAAAATGCAGAAATGAGGAACTTTTCTAAAGGCTACCACAAGATGAAAGACAGAAAGCCAACATCAGAAAAAGAGACTATGTAGATGTATCGTTTAGGAATATGGGAGTTTTTTTCCTTTTTTATGAAATCACTGAGGCTTGTTATTCATCTTTTGCCCATCCTCAAAACCAACCAACTAACCAACCTTCATTAGGAAGGAGTAACCAAACTAGTCAACATCCTTCTACCCAAAATCAGCTGGCAGCAATGACTCAAACTTTATCAAGCTGATAAAAAAATATCTTCTGGACTCAATGAGCTATTATCTTCACATAACTGGAAAATAGGGAGGTTTAATCAGCAGTATTTAATTAATGAAGAAGAGAAAACAGTGGTAGGAGAATAAACAGAGTAATGTAGAATAATCAAACACTTCCTGAACATGGGCTCTATTTTAAAATTTCATTGCCTAACTAAGACATACAGAAAGAAAAAAGTGGTGGGTTGCTCCCCTCCTCCATACTGACATACTCCTCAAAGTGTGGGACAGAAGAAACTCTCCTACTATCATCAGCAAACTGCACTGATATTGGGACAGCTGACCTGCCTTTTGTGTCACTCTAGGCCAAGTTCCTCTCCCCTTAGCCCTCTCTGCTTCAGTGCCTGCTACAATTAGATGCTCTTTGTACACTGTTTGCTCTGGTAAATGGTTGCAGCTCTGCCATGAGCTTGTGTTCACTTGCATGAGCCTTCCAATTCCACAGATATATCTGATGGTCTTATTGGTTCTCTTTCATGACCTGGGCAAAGCACAAGTTTTCATACCACTGCCTCTGATTGCCTGCAACTGACTGCACCACCTGGTTGGTCCAGGCCAACTTACATGGTTTTCTTCAGACAAAGAACTAAAAAAATATGAATTATTAAAGCACATATATAAAAAGACAGGAAGTGGAAATCAAATATTTTAACTCTGCCATTTGTATTTCTTTCTTTCCAGGCATCAAAAGAATACTTTTTTTCTCCTCTGTAGTTTTTATCTTGCAAATATCAGGAGACAATGATCAAGTAAACAACAAAACAGATATTTAAGTACTCTAAAATCCTACTTGAATACACAAGTTCAGGGGTTTGTTTCTATTTGGTTACCACTGAAATAAGTGTCTTTTGCTCCATGATTCTAATAATTTTCCATAAAAATTACACAAGAAACCTTCATTTTTTTTAGACTTCTTCCTAAAATTGAAGGATCTTTGAGGACACATTCTTCATCAATACAAACACATACTTCTCCATGTAGGCCAAAATGTATGGGCTGTCTTTCCAGAAGTATTCAATATTATCTAGTGCACCAAATACAACAACTAATAATAATATTTAATGCTTCAGCAGCACCTTTTATGGTTTAGGAAGGATTTGGCTGATGCCAAAACATGCCAATTTGCTTAAAGGGTGTTTCAGCAAGACATTCTGATAGAGGTTTTTTTTCCTTGCACAATCCTTCAGATCATCTTCAGAGGAATTTCAACTCAAAAGGTTTTTTTAAAAGTAAAAGAATGTGATTCTTTGCTTTGATATTACCTCACCAGTTCCGTGCAAAGAGCATTTAGTTTTTTCTAGAAAAACCTTCTTCAAGGGGACAAGTCAGGGCTGAAAACAAAGGAGGCATTACAAAATAAACTGGAATGCCCCTGCTAATTTCTTCACAAAAAACGCTAACTCTAAGAATCTAAGAGATCAGAGTGATGATAAAATGATATTGTAGAAAAAACTAATATATTAGAAGCAAAGGGAAGAGTTCATATACTCCTGTATGGTATAACTTGCAAATAGTCACTTTAGAAAAACTCTTTTCAAATATGTAAGTGATCCCTGCAAAACATTTGTTAAATTATTTTTGCAGAATAGTCATAAATGCTTCAAATTAAGAAACCTCTTCCAGATCCTTTTTGGTTCCTATTACATCACCCAACAGGTTCCTTGGAAATCCTTCCAGATACCATATTGTTAATTTTCATCGTTTAGAACATACTCATCGTTCAGTTGAATATCTTAATTGCTTTCCTTGTCCTTTTTGTTTCCAGCTTATAGTGTTGCCCCACACTGTTTACATATGGTTATATGCCTCAAACATGCCTCAGATAATGATACCTATTTACCAGGTTATTGGAACTCAACATAAACTAAATTGAGCTAGTTTACTTAAGTCAACTTCACCTTCTAACCAGAACAAGCTTTTCCTCTCCTGCAAAAAGTAGCAAATGATTCACTCACCAGTGTTTCCAGATTCAAGAAACTCTTGTGTACCAGAGTAACACTAATGAAAAAAGGCTCATAAACAACCCGTATTATCCATACACTTACCTGTATACATTGTTAGCTACAACACTCCTTCCACAAACACCTTTCCACCTTCTCAGCCCATCCCTCTTATCTCTTCCTCCTCATAGGCTCTCTTAAATTTTCCAAAAGAAACAAGAAACAACTGCACACATCAGCTGTGATTTACTCATCATTTTCTACCAGTGACTCATCTCAGAATTTTGGTTAAGAAAAGGCAGACCATTTAGTATCTTCTAGCTCTGGCTTTATACTTCCTATGTGTCATGTGGTGCAGCTAAAAGTAAATTCCAGGTTTTGAAAGAAAATGCTCCTTAAACATGTTTGTCCCCACAAACAACCTCCCATTTGCACCTGCCTTCCCTATTGCCTATGATAATTTTCTCCTACCTGTTAAAGCATAGGGGAGTACTTTGCTTTTTAAAGCACACTTGCCTTCTCTCTAATGCATACAGACCCTGCAGCTAATAAAAAATTACTTTCCATTAAAAAAATGCTTTCTGTACACAACAAATGTACAAGTCATGATGAAGCACAGCTGAGAAAACAAAACCAAATGATGCAGAAGCATTACAGCTGTACTAAGGAGATACCAAGGCAGCATTTCTGAACTTAAGCACAGTTAAATACATTGCTTTTCTAGAGTTTGACTATTTCGTTGGAAGTTAGGAGTTTTCAAAATAAAAAAAAGGACCTTTTTTTTTTTTTTTTAGTTAAATACTCAACTCCTTCCCCAAAGCATTGTCTTGATGAAACATTACTGACCAACAGCTAAATACACACATTGATGGAGAAAGAACTGGTTTTTAAACTTATCACAGTTTTAATTAAAACCTTGCTATTCTTTTTCTACTTCTGAACAACTAAGATATGAAATGCAACTGGACTTTATATCCAGCAGTAAAGCTGCTGACATAACTACTTTGTACTGGATGTACTTAGTACATTCACACAGTACTCACTTCACCAACTTTTTGAAGCTCAGTATTGAGTTCCTGACAAAATCTCTTTTGCCATACACACTTAGAGGCCTTTCAAATACAATCAAGTGTAGCTGGGATGAGTTATGCTTTACAAATCATTGATTAACAGGGTGTATGAGTGCAAACAAAACAGCCTGCTTACTCTCCATTAACTTTGTCTCAAGGCTGACGCACCCAGCTAGATCCTAGCAAGTATGAAAAGAACAGGGAGAGAACAGCTAGAGTTGCCACCCTTTTTGTATCCCTTACTGCTCCAGAAAGAGCACATGTTCACTTGCTAGCAGTGGCAGCAGTTTTAGATCATAGAATCACAGAACAGTTAGGGTTGGGAAGGACCTTAAGATCATCTAGTTCCAACCCCCCTGCCATAAGCAGGGACACCTCACACTAAACCATGCCACACAAGGCTTTGTCCAACCTGGCCTTGAACACTGCCAGGAATGGAGCATTCACAACTTCCCTGGGCAACCCATTCCAGTGCCTCACAGGAAAGAATTTCTTCCTTGTATCCAATCTAAACTTCCCCTGTTTAGGATATTTATTTATGTATTTATTAATTATTAAGGTCTGAAAAAAAATCTAAGCATACAGCAAATAGAAGACCATCCACTGGTCTCCAATTCCACGATACATTTCAAATGATAATGCTACAGAACTACAGTAGAAAACATCCAAACAGGGAATTTCTCTTCCACACCTCTATCTGCGCGAATAATGGGACACAAGAGATCTAGTGCGGATTCATACTGCTACTTTTGCGAAAGCACAAATTCTGCTGCTTCATTAGTACACTCCAACAATTCCTGCATATTTACAACATGCACATTTTTAATTGTGGCAACAGAGCAGCTCTATGATTTAAATATCTTTAAACTTGTATTTTTTCTAACTACTCTTGCCCTGGGAAAGGCAAAATAATTTTGCCAAATGTGTATAATATTTTGCAATATGACAAAGCATCAAAATGTTAAAAAGAAACCCTAGATATACCTAGATATATCCATACAACTGGATGTATCCACTGCTTGCCCTTGATTTTCATTTTGATACCGAAGAAGATCATTGAAGCTCACCATGAGCCCATTTCTTCTCAAACCTTACTCAGCTTTAACAGAATCTCTGTTGTTATTAAGCAATAGAAATGCACATAATTTTTTCCACACTGAATAGTCATTACATAATGCTTGTTCCCCTACATAATCAACCTATATTGTGTGAATATTTCCAAAGATAAAATAAGTATTATATTTGACCAGACTTTGGATCAAGGGGACAAGTCTGCTCATTGCCATTGGCTTTGGATTACATTATCATAGAGTGCTCATACTATAAATAAGCCAGGTATTTGCTTTTATACATTAGATTTTATTTCATGCAATCATATATGTTACCACTTACCTTTCTATATAGAAATGCATGCTTTGCTGATTACTAGATATAAAAATGTAATACTGATATATGACAGTCACAGTTTGCTTTACTATCGTGCTAAAATTCCCCTTGTCCACATGAACCCCAGTAAGTGGCCATTGTTTTCCCAGGGTAAGTTAGAAATCGATGAGTGTCATCACATACACTGACCTTGGAAACTGTTCCAAGGGAAAAGTATTCCAAAACACCTTTGGCTGGTAAGTATGTAAAGCAAAGAGAATTTTTAGTCATCTAGAAAACACTGAAATGTATTATATTACCCACTAGATGCAGCACTGTGATTATATACCATCAATACTTACTTCTATATTCCAAATGAGTATCTAAACACATTATATTATTATTGTTTATGTTATGCAATGCACTATACATGTATTAGGCTTAAATGTATACACATAAGGAACACATGTATACAGATATTATTATACTTCAGAGAACTTTGGTTAGTGTAATGTTTTATTTATTTGCTTGCCCTCCATCAAGCTATTAGCTGGAGTGAAAATTGATCAAGAAATTGCATTTTAATTGTGGTAATAGAGGAGCTTTGTGATTTATTCCTCTTTGTTTTGTTTCACTACAAAGTAATCATCTTCAGTCAGATGTTTAACCACCCACCCAATTTATCTATTAAAGCAGTTTCACAGTCATATTTCATTAATCTCTGTAGGCTCCACAATGGGTATGGCAATTTCTCTCCTTCACGGGGTAATTTTTTAATTATGATGGTGTAGGTTATTGCCTCTTTAATTTGCACTTATACTAATCTACTATTTTTGTTAATTTTGCAAATGATGACATGATTTTGCCTTATTCTGTTAAATACAATAGGCCTCAGCCTGTTCTCTTTTAAACTGATGTTACTCAGGAATCTCCATAAGGTTATGATGGCAAGTGCATGGCCCATGGAAGTAATAAGCTACAAGAGGTGAAAGGTATATCCCGAGCTCTCAGACAAGCAGAACTTGTCCTAAGTAGACCTAAAAAGAAACAAAAACCAAACAGTGAAACAAAATTTGGTCTGAACTGCAAATGACTACAGTATCGTCCTTTACAACCTATATTTACTAGTGCAATAGTCACCTGTTTTCAAAGTACAACTTTGAAACTTAACTTTCTTCTACTTAAAGGCAAAAAAAAAAAGTGTATGTGTAACTACCGTGNACAGTATCGTCCTTTACAACCTATATTTACTAGTGCAATAGTCACCTGTTTTCAAAGTACAACTTTGAAACTTAACTTTCTTCTACTTAAAGGAAAAAAAAAAAAAAGTGTATGTGTAACTACCGTGATAAGAATGCATTCATGGAAAAATTATATTAACTTGTCTAATATACCTTCTCTGACAAAAGAAATACTACTGGCTTTGGTTATACTTTTATCTAAGGGATAGAATACTCAAACCAAAGTAGCAACAGAATTCAAAGAACAAAGAATTAGAATCTTCTTCCAAAATGATATGAGAGGTCTTAAAGATGCAAGCTGTAAGATAAGGCTGAAATGCAGTGCTGAAGACCTGATTTTGAACTGCTACTGTAGTATTTCTTTCATCTAAGGCTACTGATGCAGAAAATTGTCGATTCCCTTCTGCCCTCTCTGTTGCTGTCCTCCAAGGTGTGCAGGGTACTTTGTATGATTCAGCTACTACTGTTCATTCTCAGAGCGCAAGAGTAGTTTAAACACTGCTTTTTCCTTCATGGTTTGTTTTAATCTTATTTGGTCTCTTTGTAAGTATATACTTGGTGAAATAATGGGGTAGTGGCAAGTAACCTTGTGCTGTACATATGACTTTTCAATGATATTTGTAAAATGCATTTGCCATACTGCATTTACATTGGTAGCTCCCAAGTAGAGTGTAAGACTGGTCATATTAACAATACCCTACACACAGGACCCTTGTCACTGATTTCCATCCTTCTGTGTAGGACATGTGGGCATGTTTAGACCTTTAATTGCATCATGCATGGCAATATATTGCAGTTTTATTTATAAATAATCTTCATACACTATTTACAAGACTCATTAAATACCTGCAGTCTTAGCCTATAAGTGTTTATTATCTAGATGTATGCTTAGTATATGATGTATATTATCTCCAAGACATCAATGGAACTTTTGCTCTGTGTGATGCTCTTGCATGTATATGTAAGTGCTTACACTGTTGTCAGTTCGCAGTTATGCTGACCTATGTCATCAATATCTCACACTGTCTCTCAGTTTAGCTGTCAATACATAAATGCTCCATCTGTTTTCTGTTCATTTCTGTGCCTGAATTTTCAAATGGGATATTTTCTTTCAGTCCAACGACATCCAATAAGGACCATAATTTACATATTGCAAAGGGGCTGTCTTTGTATTCATTAATGGAGAAAACTGATAATTCTTTTTTATTTTTTTCCCTCTTTCAATTAGAAATAAGTTGCTTAATTGTTAAGAATGTTTGTTTACCCTCTTAGCACAGAGGCACAAATGTGCCCTTGGAAAGCCATAACTTAAGAAAGAAAAAGCATAAGTAAGTGAAATTCGATGAATAATTGATTACTGGAGTAACTGCATAATTACTGCAGAACGTGATGGATAATTTTGACAGTGCAGGGGAAAAGAAAGTAAGAAGCTACAGCCAAATAAAGCCCTATTCTTAAAAATCAGTCACATTTCTCATACCGGACTGCACAATAGCCATGCAAGACCAACTATGAAAGGGGAGATTGCATGACATCCGTTTATAATGTGCCTTTCTCCCGCTTAAACATTGCAACATGTATTACAATAGCCGAGGTAACGAATCAATTAAAGGGGACTTGGCCCCCGCGGCCGCCCCCCTGTTCCCCCCCTCCTTCCTTCTCCCTCTCGCTTTCCCCCTCCTCCCCTCCCGTTTCCCCAGACCGTGCCCTCCCTGGAGCCGCTCGCCGCTGCTCGGCGGCTTTGTAGTTCCCGGCGCCGTAGCAGCAGGACCCGGGGCCCCTCCGCGTCCGCCGGCTGACGCGGCCACTTGGATCTATCTGTGTGCGATGCCTCCCGCTCTGCGCGCTAGCAGCAGCAATACAGAGAGCGGGCCCCAACGAATTCTCTCCTGAAGAAGGATTTTATTATTATATATCTTTTTTTTTTTTTCTTTTTATTATTCATAGGGTCCTGATACTGGGAAGAAATCCAGTTTCATCCCCCTTTTATTCAAAAGTCCCCTCAACTGCTTGTCGTCTTACGCGCGCTTTCTCCCTCCCTCTCCCTCTCTCTCCGTACAAATATCTATAGATACATCCTCGCCCTATGCGAGGAAAGTTGCAAAGGACTGTCGGGATGACGGAACCGCTAGTTTTCTGAGAGCCTGCTGAGCCCGGAGGGTAAGTCCCCCAACTACCGAAGTACCGACCGGTGCGAGGCTCTCGCCCGCAGCCCCGAGGGGGGTGTCTGGGGCGGTGGGGGGATCCGCTTCCCTCTCGGCCGCTCTCGAGCACCGGCTGCGGGCGAGGCAACAGTTTCGCGGCGGCGCCGGGAGAGGTCACAGTGGGAGAGGGGGATGCTGCAGGGACCAGTGCGCAGGGGCAGCGGAGGGAGCCGTCCAACAAGTTTCTCCGCAGGTACCTGCGGCGGGCTTATTGTCTGGGAAGTTGCCGGGGTTTCCGCGGGACGGCGGCCCCAGCTTTATGGCAACCCTTCGGCTCAGCTGTTATTAACAAAGAAGTTTCACCGCTGAGTAGCTGGGTCCGTCCCTCCCTGTGCCCGCCGGCCCCTAGGGCGATCTCGGGTGCCTCCCAGGCTGGCAGTCTCCCGCGGCCGCGGAGCGGGAATTGGCGCCGTAACTTCTGGCAGGGCGATCCCCGCATCCCGGGGACCGGAGCCAGAAGCGCCGGCTTTGTTTTCGCCGCGCTTGCCATAACCTTCTCCCTTGTGGGGATGCCGCCTTCGGGAGCCGTTCCGCCAGGGGAAGCACCCTCCTCTGCCCCAGCCAGTGCCGATCTCCTGCGGGGCGGACACCGAAATGCAATGGGACGGTGGGGGAAATACATGTATATGTGTGTATGTCTATAGGTATAGAAATATCTTTAGAAATAGCGACAGCACGGGAGAGGGGGCTATGATAGTGCACCCACCTGGGGTGCTGGGGAGGGGAGCGGCTCCTCTGCGCAAGGGCTTGAGGCCGGGGGCAGTGTGTGTGTGGGGTCTCAGTCCGGTGGTGTGCGGCCTCCCGCACAATGGAGGGCCCCCGCCGCGGCACGGGTGGAGAAGGAGCAACAGCAGGAGGAGGAGGAAGAGGGAGGTCTCCGGCTCCTCTGCAGCAGCTGCTGCTGCAGTGCCGCAAACCCGCGCCGCTCCCGCCCCGTGGGGCAGCGCCCCCGCTGAGGATGCTCGGCGCTGCGCATCCGAGACCCGCGCAGTTTTGCGCGCCAGCGGCTGCCCTCGCCGCGGGGTGGCGGGCGGCACTGGGGGCTGCGGAGCGGGCGGGGTATATGGGGGGTGGGTCCTCTTCTCTCGGCTGCCTCGCTCGTCCCCTGTGCGGTTTGTGCGGTCAACCACAAGCGGCTCCGTAGGTGCAGACTCGGCAGCAGAGGTGTTGCCGCACCTGAGTGTGAGGCTACTGAATTAAAACAAATGGATTACGGAGGGAGAAATGCAAAACGCATCTGGGAAAATTAGAGCGCATTCAAGTTTCACAGGATCAGTATCTGTGTTGTAAAATGTTGGTTATTTTTTTTCTCCATGTTCGCTGGGCTGTGTTAAGGCTCAGAAAATTGATTTAAATAAGCTTGAGATGTTTTTCATTTTCACTTCATTTGCTCGTGTTTCACATTTCAGTTGCAGAAAGGAATTATTCAAAGTTGCTGGTCATTCTGAGACATTGAAGAACTTTAGAGGCTTTGGGTGAAGGGGGAAAGGGGGTATGTTTTGTGACATACCTGTGTTTCACAAATGTGTGGCTAGAAGGGACAGTTCTCTAATCCTAGACCATTGTTCATGTTGAGGTTCAACTGATAGGCAAGAGCTGGCATCTGAGAAGGCTTCTTATTAAACAGAAGTACACACTTCATTAAGGAAAAAGAAGCTTTTGTTGAATGCAGTTTTTAAGCAAAACAGGTTAAGAATGCCCTGTTATATTATAGAGAGATAGGGCTAATTTCCAACCATCATGTTTGGCTTTTTTTTTTTAACTACATGCTTCTTTTCTTAATTAATTTTTTATTTGCCTGCATGCATGTTTTCTACTTGCATCTTACACTGCTGTAAACTCCAGGGGCATTACGCTGCTGTAAACAGGCTTTAAGAGTGTGGAAAGAGACTTAGCTTTTGGTGATTAGGGACAAGGAAGGAGGGCAGGCAGAAAGCTAATAAAATGATTCTAGTGATTCTCAGAGAGGTTCGTTGCTTTTCAGTCTTTCAGCAAACGCTGCCAAACTTCTGCTAAGTGTGTAGCAATTGTGTCCAAAGCCCCTACAGTAACAGATTTCTGCAAGCAGTTTTGGTACCATGACTGACACATGCTGAGAAGCTGCACTGATTTCCATAAGAGTCCACACCAAAAAGAAATACATCATTGTGTCAATGTGAAACAGCTCGATGCTTGTTGATTGACTTTTTTAGTAAGAGAGAAGAAATTTGAATTCTTACCATTTGCTTTCTTTTCATAATGTTGAATCCTCAATATTGAATATTGACCAGTTGAATATTGAGAAATGAGGACTCAACCAATTTTGCAGTGAGGGATCTGTAGGTGTCTTCACCAAGGCATAAACAAAAGGTTTATTAGACATAGGTCCCCAGTAGGTTTTTAAAGAAAACTGAATTCTTAACTTTTGAGTTCTGTTGCTTTTCTTTGCTGATATTATTTCATCTATTCCTGCATTTTATCTTATTTCTTTTCACTTGGTGGACTTTTCATATTGACTTTTGCTGTAACTGGATTTGGACCACAACAAGCAATATAAATCCACATGGACATTTCATATATGAAGTACTTCCTTTGAGTAACTTTTCAAGGCATATGTGCACATCAGAACTTCAGCCTAAGCGAGAAAGGCAAGTGCATTAGCCATGGGAGACTTGGGGATGCGGGGAGTGGGGGTAGGGCTTTGTGGGAACAATGCAAAATTTCAGTGTACACAGATGAGCAAATGCTATACACTTTGTTTATGTGTAAAGTATTATACAGAACTGAGAGTAGAGAAGTATTTCTTCTTCTGTCTTGGTTTCCATGACTTATTTGTTGTGGCAGTGGAAGGTATAAATTTAGCAATCTTGTCATCAGGAAAGTGTGTAAAAAGGAGAAAAAAGAGGAAAACAAAACAAAAGGTGGGAAGAGGATGGGTTTTGTATTTTCCTGCCCTTCTATGTGGGGGGAATTCTACAGTCTGTGATCCTCTTGAGGCAGAGTCAGCTGTCAAGCAAAGGAGTCCTTCGGTCAAAACATGAAAATGATTGGGAAACTGTGATTTTTGTTTGTCCAACTTTTACACTTGCTCTTTAAGTGTGTTCTGTGTCCTCAGAAATACCTAGCTATCTCATTTTGCTTTGCTTAGAGCCAGACCTGGACTCCCAGATAGCACGTGATGGAAGTTGCATGTGTAATGTGTTAATCCATTAGGGGCTACAAGCCTATGTTTGTGAAAAAAAGAGTTCAAAAGTTAAATAAAGTTGGTTTAAACTTACTTTTTCCACCTGTATATCTTCTCCAGATAATTTTTTCTGGGGCTTAAAATGCAAATCATCGTATTTTCTAAACATTTATAGTATGTGTCTTTGTATTAACATGTCTCTTTATATCCTTGCTACTTTCCTAGCTACATCTTTATTAACATACAGGATCAACAACTTTAAATATTTTGATTTCTTCTGTTAAGGGAAATACTAGAATAATCTCAGATCAAGACTAAACTTTCTTGGTAACTTTACTGGTGAACACTTTATTTTTACATGTATTAGTCAGGCTTTATAGAATTGAGCACCTGGTTCCAGGTTCAGAAGGAGCTTGTGATCTAATGGTTTTGCCAGGTCTTTCTGCATTCTATAATAGCTTAACTCAACCAATTTGAGTGGATGTGAACACATATTTGTCTGCTCAATTCATAAATCTTTCTTTCCCTACCCATCAGTTCTCTCTCACCACTGTCAGTTTCTAGTTTGTGAAACACATCAGTTGTTTGCCTCAATTAACTCTCTCTGTCCTCCAAAGTTCTTCTCTCATTAATCTCTGCTCATCCATCTTGAAGTCTGAGTATGTACCTACCATCCCTCTGCCTTCCCTAGTCATCTCTGTGTATCTTCCGTAAGGACATTTCTTATTGTTTCCAAAACATTTTTTGTTAGCCATTTCTAAGTCTGTGCTTGAGGTCTACCAAGTCATGAGAATTTCTTGTTTTCATATGGTATATTTATTTCTCCAGGAACCCTTTAGCTTTCTCCTCTGTCAGTAGTGAGCACATTGAGCGTATTTGTCCTTTTTCCCTGCTTGACTCAGTTGATCCTTACACCAATAAAATCAGTGTGGCAGGAGAGGGAAAATGAGGAAACTGCACTGTGACTTGGTAGCCTACAGGTTGTCCCCAACCTAGGGCAGGTATTGCTAATTCTGGTCTGACTTCTCTATAATACAAGTGGCTTCAGACAAATACTGGACAGTTCAGTTAAAAATTGGTCTAAGGAGTTACCATCCAGAGCCCAGAAAGTCTTATCTTCAGCTAAGTGCTTGAGTTCCTGGGCCACAGGCTGTTCTTACATGTTATTTTGGCCTGAAATGTAGTGCCTTTCTCCTTGCAGCCTGGCACAATAGAGATGGAAGACGCCACTTGCCCATATTCCTTGCAGTGCTCTTGAAACACAACATAAAGTAATTTGCTAGAACTGAGGAGCCCTAATTTGTTAGGGCTGGGAAGAGCCATGATACCTGAATTTCTGGCAAGAGGGTAGCTGGAATTGAGGTCCCTTACTTCCACATGAAGTCATTCCTGCACAATATATCATTCCTTATATTCTCCTCAGTCTTTTGAAGTAGCTGCCATGGCTTGTATTGTACTTCATGCTGCCTGGATCTTCACTTTGCTCAGAGCACAGGGTTTTCTTCCAACTGAGGAATGGCACTGAGTTCAAAAGCCCTTTCATCTTGATTCTGTATTGCTTTAGGCTTAATCCAAGTTCCCTAGCTGAGGAAGTTCTGCATCATCTCCATCTCTCTGAAGAAATTTTCAAGCTGAAGAGAGAAGCATCTTAAGTAACAATTAGAATGTGGCTTTTTCTAAATCACTTTCTTGAATTTAGGGGAAGTGATTTTGCATAAAATCCATTGCATGATCTGACTTTCCCTCTTAGAGCCTCTGCTAAGTAAAAGAAACAGTTGTGTGGGGGGAACAAAGCGTGAACTTAAGTTTGTATCTTTGTTACTCCCCATAAAAATAAGTCTACTCCACTCCTAAAAATAGCATAAGGAAGAATTTGTCTCATATGGTAACCAGGATTCAGTTGCCAACAATGGCAACTTTTCACACTAACAAGTTTGTTATAACAATGACTATATATTCAAAAAGTAGCATCTTTTTGTAATATCTGATCTAATATATTACACTTGGATGCTTCTAGTATTTCATGTGCCTGTTTTACCTCAGACACGATAGTCAACTTTTTTGTTCTCCTAGCTCTTTTCTTTCAAAAAGGGAGCTATAGAAAGGTAATGGAAAAATCTTTGTTAATGCAAGAGGTTGGCTGTGAGCATACATGTTCTAGGCTGCTGTAATTACACTTTTTTATGTTCTGCAATACATTCTAGAAAAAAAACAAGACTTAAGGAACTTCATTACAGGCTTCATTAAGTCTTCCACACTAAAGATAATTTTATGTTAGAAAGCACCAAAATACTAAACATGAAAGGTAGAGTGATTTTCCAAAACAATATACATATAAGAACAGACCACCTAACTACAGGAGGAGATCCACTGCACATGGTGCTGCCCTTGGCAAATACAGAAATCTAAACAAATGGCAGTACTGTTTGTAACTTGCCCTTGTTCCAAGAACACAAAGACCTTAGAGTAGGATTTTACTAAGAGCAGCTGAACAGAAGAGTTGTGAACTCATTTTGATTCCTTATAAAACTTTCCAAATTTACTAAACTTATTCTAACTGCAAGTCCTGCCGCACCCAACCAAACATCTGAAAGCCAAATGCTTTCCTTTCACTCTCATTTATCATCGCTGGTAGTTGTGACTCAGATAAATTATTCTGCAAGTTTATGTCTCAAATTCACCCCGGCTGTGTCAAGAATTTTATTAACGATGAATGCATTGAAGGACATGATTTGACTTTTGAAACCATGTTTCTGGTTTTCATAGCTGACAACCAAAAAAGAATCCTTCCTGTGTTAAAAATTAAACAGGAAAATTAAACAAATTGTCTGCAGGCAGACAGGACTGCAGGCAGTTCTAACTAAACTATTTAAATACAATAAAGCCAGCTTCAGTCCCCAGATAAGCTGCTGATGCAGAAAGTATTTTTGGCTAATAGCACTTCTGAATGTTTTTAAAATTAAGAAAAAAGCTTGACCTTAAGGTCCTTTCCAACCCTAACTATTCTATGATTCTATGTTATTGAAAATATTGCACACATAAGGTCTAAAGAAAGATAAAATGTATCACTGAGTCTTATATCATGGTACTGTAATCAAGTTTGACTGCCTACAGCATCAAAATGAAGCACTGAAGAAACTGTTTCAAATAATTTCTTTCAGATTGGGTGTGCTATATATGGATGAAAGCAAGGCACACTTTTGAACTATCTACACTCTGTTCTGAAAAGATAGGAACACTTCCTCTGAGTGAAATAGGAGAGGAATGAGAGAATGGAAAGTATGGCAGAAGGAATGACAGAGTCCAAACACTCTTCTTCTTGCATGGAGATTTGACACTGCAAGTTAATTTTATCTTTGCTTACTAAAATATATCTTGGAGTAGCCCATAGCTTATTGCTGCTGTGCTTTAGTAAATCTCCTTACAGAAAACAGTTACAGTAAGGAGAAGATCAGCACAGGAATAATATGTATTTAAATAATGAAAATTACTAGATGGCAAGTGAAACCAAGAAGTGTTCCTCTTCTGAGGGGAAAAAAGTACATTTTACAGTCATGGTCTGTCATGGTAAAATGAAAAGTATTATATTAATAATTGAGTTGTCTCCAACACATTATCCAAAGCAGGATTTTAATTTCCTCACTGCTGAACAATGTGTAGAATAAGTGTTATTTCTCTATCTTGAAGCATTATCTCAGTTGAAAATGTTAAAAAAATACCCCAACAATTTTAATCAAATGAACAGAGCTCTGTCTGTAATTATTTTAACTTGAGAAATACAAAACTTTCAATCTTGAAATGCACGTGAGGCATACGGTAAAAAGTTTAGCTATGGAACATGTTTTGGGATAGTGGGTTTTTTAATCGTAAGAGTTCTGTTGACAAAAACTGAAATGTATTAAGCATAAGTAGCTAAGAGAAGGATGGGCATTTTCATGCCTTTCCATACTTAGCCATCATCTATGTTCAGTCTTACTTGTTTGGAAGCGGTTTATTGTGTTTATGTTAGTATTGATGTGATTAAAATATTTTTGTGTTTGCATGTAAATTGCCATGTGATTTCAGTAATTCTCCCAAAATCTTTGGTACAAGAATTTTGTAGTAGGTTGTCTGAAGGCTTTTCTCTGGGGGCCATAACTCCTCTAGAATATCATTCCTTAATGCCATGTATGAGAGAGCTGACATGCAACTATGTAACTGTCAATTCACATTGACAACATAGTTCACAAATGTATTTCTCTAAAAAAATGATTTTAAATGCTGTTAATTTAAATACTGCAACCTGTTTTCTAGGAATGGTTATCCTAAATCTCCTAGACTAGATTTCCACTGTTATTATAGTAAATCTCTTGTTTATTACCTGAGGTCACAGATTCATATTTGTATGGGAAAATGTAGACTCCAAGCAGCTCCCTGATTTTTTACTGATTGGAAAATCTTAGCAACACCTCCTTGGTTGTTTTATGACAAATTATAATGGGTATGTATTTGCTTCACTAAATAAACAACTGTAAGTGCAAATACAATAATTATTTTTTGCCTATTCCCATTGATTCCATTTTATGCAACTCGCAGCAATAAGCAGCACTTTAAAAGATGAAGCCAGGTGAAACTGATCTTGATCAATGTCAGGGTATGCAAAATACTGCAAAGCAAAATACATCCATTTTCACATGATACTTTTTGTAAGTCTACATAGTTCATATCTACTGTTGCTAAAGTACCCTATATGCCTGGCATCACCCAACTCTGACTAATGAGACCACAAGTTCTGTGCTAATGAGCAGAGATCAAAAGATGCAGTGGCCTTAACCTTGCATTGATCCAGAGAAAGCCCAGCCATGGTTGAATGATATTATTCAGAATGCTTTTTCTGACAACAGGAACCAAGTGTAAATCCTATACCTTTGCTCTGCTCATCTGCTTATCATCACAGAAAGTGGTATACTTTAGGAATAGTGCAATAGTCCAGATTTCTTTTCACTGAAGTCTATATGACTCTACAGTGCATTTTTAAACTCAGACTACATGTCTTCTTACTCTGATGTTAGCAGTAACGTACAATAAAGGCAAACACTAACTGTTTCTTGCAGCTTGATACAAGACAGTACTGCCCTGGCCTGCTAAGATGATTGTAGATGACAGTAAAACTCTTTCTTGTCTTCTTCTGACTCTAATATAACATGTTTGGGGGGATGGTTCAAACCCGCACACATCTCTGGGAATGCAGGAAAATTTCAGTTGACCTCAGTTACTCAGATTTTCATTGATTCTTGGATGAGCTACAGTAATGAGAAGCATGAAAGCCTAAATATTTAGAAAACAGTAGGCAATATAAAATCATGCAGCACATTTCCTGCTGGGGCTGCCATAAGCATATTGACCCTACTGTCTGCATCCCATCAAGTTCAATGTTTCTGTCTTAATATCTAAGGAGTTTAATGCTTTTGGCTCAGGAAAGCCAGAAATTTTCCAAGCTTTTTATATAATGTCTCAAATATTCTGGCCTGATGAAATGTGCTACAGGCAAAATTCAAGTGTGACCTCTGTAAGAGACAGGACTTCCTAAGGGTGCATGCTAAAGCACTATGAGTCTGATTGCCTAAGGAGCTCAGAGCCAACATTGAACTGCACCTGCTTATTCAAATACCGCACTCTGTTGGAGTCTTGTCTAGATTCATTAGACAACACAGAAGTGGTTGGTTTGTTTTAAGACTATCTCTCAGTCATCTCGGAGAAGACTCAAAGGTCATAACTGCTATCAAACTCAAAGAGAAGGCAGTAGCATGCTACTTTGCTTTACATCATATAGAAGTCACTTGCATAGATGCTACCACAAGATGGTAGCTGCCCCATAGGGGAGATGGTACATCAGTCTGCCCACTGTTTCAGAAGGTTGAGAGGAAAGGAATGGATACCAAATTCCAGCTCTTCCATAAAAATCCTCCTTTTCAGGTATAGCTATTCTCTGGCAGGTAAGATGGATAAGTTGGACAAAAGTCATGTCTCCTTGTACCTTGATTGTCGACATAAAATACAACTGTTCTCATGAGCCTATTTCCTCTGGGCTGTGCTAGTCAGGGGTCTTATGCCAACCAAGGTTGCTGAAAACAGTTTCAATAGTGAATAACCTTAATCTCTTCATTACAGTGACTTGCCATATTCTGTGCAGTGCACATATAGAAACTCTGACATGGGGCCTTTGTAGATTTTGAATTCTCTTAGGGAAAAATTAAACCTTGGCAATCTGAAGGTCTGTTCTATTTCAAATTTATTTCAGTGGAACATACTGGAATTAGAAATATTAATATCTTCATACTTTACAAGGTATTAATTATCTATAAATTCTTAAATACGCTGGTTTTCAGATGAAGATAGTATCGTTACCAAATCTCAACAATAAGAAACAATAAAACAGAATACATGAAAACCAACATCTATATGAAGCCCTTTTACAAAAGAGGAAATAAACTACACATTGCTGCTCTGTCCATGCAGTTTAATCCCTATGTCAAAGAAAAACATGACCTGGAAGTCTAAATATAATATGAAAGACTTCATTTGTAAATAAACCACTTCCCATTTTCAGTAAAACCAGAAACAAAATCAGAAAATCAAATATACCTCAAATGAGAATCTTCCTTTTTCTTTTTTGATTTTTTTTGTTGTTGTTAGAAAACATTTCTGCATAAATAGACCTTCATGTTCCATTGTTGTCCTTTCAGCTCTTAGTGACAACAGACCGTCCTTCATATAGCAAGAAGGCTACTATTGTACATGGCACTGGAGCACTAGTTGGAAATTCAGTTCCTGAGCCTGCTCCTCCCTCTAGTGGAACAGATATTCTTCTGAGTAATTCTGGAGAAAAGTAATGGAAATAAGTAACTGTGGCACTGTATGCTTCTTCCTCTCCATAACTTCTTGAAATGGCTCAAAAAACTGTACGGATAAGGACTGCTTCTATAGGTAGCTAAACCAACTTAAATGCTGCTCCACCTGGACCACCGGCTGGCTGGTGAGCAGGACTGAGGTGCAGGTTTTGCCCTGCTTTGCTTTTGAGAGTCTTTGGTGCTAGGAAGTACTGTGGGAGTGTGACAGGTAATTATGTGTTTGTGGCAGAGATGTGGCACCCCTCTCCAAGACTCTTCTTTAAACAGTGGTAGTTTTTTAATTGCTTTGTACTAATCCTAACTATTCTATGATTCTATGATTCTAATCATCTGAAGTAAAATGACTAGTACAGAAGAGAAATGCCCATAGCAATCCTCCCTGGCATGCTCTGTTTCAGATTAAGAAAGAATACAGATTACACACGTGTCTTTGGTTCATGCATTGAATGTAATATGTATTTTAAAAACCCACAAAGCTGGGTGTATGTTTGCGTTATTACCCACCAGCATTTTTCAATGGTTTCCATGAAAAATGTTTGAAACAGTTTGAAAAGTTAAATCTGAAGGCCTCTTTCTTGCCTGGCTCAGTACTGGCTGGCAAATGCTTGTTTGTGACACTGAAGTCAATTCCCACCATTGTCATTACTGGTATCAGTTCATAGCTTTCCTTAGATAATTAGGAGACTAAATGTTATCACAGCATTAAAGACTCAAAAAAGGTCTGTGTTTGTTAATGCTGTTTAATGATACACTGTATTTTACTAATATCATCTGGTTTTGGAATCTGTCAGTGCCTTACTCAGGTGGTCCCATATCAAGTGACAATTTTATATTACCTTACATAGTAGTAACACAGTAAATAAACACCATTGTCATGGTTTCAACCTGTAACTAAAGAACTTTATTTTGCTTTCTCTAGATCAGTACAAATATATTCACTAGAAATAAATTATCAAGAAACAGCAAGGTTCTAGGTTCCTTCGTCAGCAAAAATTATACAAATAGGAGCAAAAAGTTTAACTTTTCCTGAATTTTTCCCATGTCTTTAAAGTCCATTGTGAGTTTTAGATTACAAAAATGTTAAGGCAGGAATGCACTAGGAAAGTAAAGATAATAAAGATAATAAATAGGAAAGATATTGCAGAGTACTTTGTAAATGTTTTCTTAAGTATATTTTTCTTTAAGTGGTATATGATTTATGGAGTATGCCTGTGCAGATTGTACCTCCCACCAGTAGCTTCTCCACATAGAGAAATAACAGCTTATTGCAGCTGTCAGCTAATGAAATGACTCCTGCAGTTCAAGTAGTTGCAGCTTTGGGCTGAGAACTGTGGTTCTGACATTTTTGGCAACGTATACCAGTGTTGTGTGGCAGAAGGTTTTTGTTCTGACATGATGTACAACTACTGCAGTAAGTAAAGACCATGAAGACTGGAGTATCAGAAATCATTTTATCATTAATCTGCTGTTATTTTTTTT
>NDXB01006582.1:0-21289 GCA_002631895.1 Agapornis roseicollis | reverse complement strand
ATCAGAAATTTTTTTTTTATTAATCTTCTGTTATTTTTTTTTATTTTTTTTTTTTTTTTTGCTGAGAAGCAGAAAGTCTGACAGTTTTTTGTGCAGAACATAATCTTAGAAGTTAATGCAGTTTCAGTATGTATGAATACTTTCTTAAAATGTCAGGCTTAAAGAAATAGTGCAAGAGAGCTGAGATTGCCTTTACAGAGGGTAATCACATATCCACGTTGGAGCCACTCTTCAGCTGTCTGGGCACAGGAGGAAGTATCCTCTATATGATATTAATACTTTCATTTGTAAGGCCTTTGGGTCATCTTGAAGGTATGCTGCACCTAGAGCTGTTTTTTTTAAAAAAAAAAAAAATTAGCAAGTTCAAATATAATGCAAATGAATGGATAAAATAGCTGGAAATAGTCTAATTCATTACTTCACTGTTTATGGCTTTGCATGTAACTCAAAGAGAGATGACTGCAATGCTAACATTTATACCTGACTTCCCTCTGAGTGTAAATGCACCTACAGACTTTTTATTACAGTCTAACTGGAGGGCTGGTGAATAATCTCAGCATGGTTGAGCAGCAAATGTTGGAGGATAATTGGATCTGCAGGCTAAGATAGTATGAATGTGGAATGTCTGGTAGGGAAGATTGATAGGCAGCTATTTTTACATTGTGTTTGAAATCTACTTTTCTTTTGTAATTTTATGTGGAAGATAACTTACTTTTAAAAGTTCAAGAATATAAGTTTTGATTCAAATGAGATTGAGGTTAATGTTCCCTAAATAATATTTTTGTAGTCATAAGCTGGTAAACAGAACATGATAAAGAGTCCATTCAATAAGGCATGCAAGCCTATAATTAAATTGTGAAACCATCTATACAATGCTTTAAAATAGAATCTTTGAAAGTAAACTTCAAACATTAGGTTGAAGATATTCAAGTATTATATGCCCTACAGAAACAAGATACCTGCTTAAAGGTGCTACTTTTCCTCCAAGGTGAGATTTCAATGCAATATTGCATGTTAAAAGACAAACAATAAGTACAGCCAAAGTACTCTGGATACATTCTGACATTTTTCATCTCTTTACAAAGCTGATAGTGTTTGTTTTAGATTTTGGCTTTTTGTTTTGTTTTATTTCTTAAACAAGAGTGGCTTGGGCAAGTGCTGCTGCAGCAATCCTTTAATAATATTACTATCCTCTAGTCCTTTGTCTGTCCATTCTGTTTCCTTTTGATAAGAAATCTGTTCTTTCATTGTTGTTTATCTCTGGACACTTAACATCTCAGGGTAGTATACATTTTGCTTGCTTCTTTGCAAAGTTATTTTGTTGAATACATACTTGATAAAGCCATAGTCTTTAAGATAAAACTTGTTTGACAGGAGGGGAATACAATACAAATGGCTCTTGGTCACACTGCTACTCATGCTATATTTCACAGTGGTGTTGGCCAACATATGTGGGGCCTAGTGCCTGTAATTGTGCTCTTCTCACACGATTCAAGCAGGTAAAAATAAAAGCTTGATCAATTACAATGACAGTCATTGTCTTTTTATAGCTAATCTTGGAATCTGCTATCCAACTATTCAGTTAAACTTACTAGAGAGATTGAATTTTCAAAGATATCTAAGTTCTTACAAATAGCAGAGAAGTAGAGATTCAAACTAATGTCCACATTACCACAGCATTTATATGTTCTGTTAATCTTGCTGAATGACTGATCAGTGTGTAATTCTTGGCTGGCTGGCTACTCCA
Source organism: Agapornis roseicollis (assembly GCA_002631895.1). Taxonomy (NCBI): domain Eukaryota; kingdom Metazoa; phylum Chordata; class Aves; order Psittaciformes; family Psittacidae; genus Agapornis; species Agapornis roseicollis. Next base: position 19,542 of record NDXB01006582.1, on the reverse strand, counting down.
GGTCAGTCCCAGATCCTTGCTTAGTTTGTCCTCCTGGCTAACTTGGCATGCACTGGCAGGGAATTGGGAAATGTGGAGTTGACTTGATGAAGTACACTGTTTTCAACCATGACTGGAAAGAAAGGGGATTATTGTAATAGAACTGGAGAAGGGATTTAGGACCCAAATCTGTAAGAGGGGATGCTTCAAATTGATAGCACTGAAGTCATCCACATGGTTCACCTATTGCATTTTCCAGATGAAGCTGAACTGCACAATTTTCAAAGGAAAGGGAAAATAAAATAATAAAAGAATTAAATAAAATAGTAAAAGAATTAAATAAAATAAGGTGTAGTCACCAGCAGTACCAGTCCCTGAAAATGTGAAAACATTCCCTAGATTTACTGTCATTAAAAAAATCCGTAAGTCAGCTCTTGCTCTGTCCCTCAGAAATGGAGCTAGTAAATCGCTCTATTCCACTAAAAAATATATGCAACAATTTTACTTTAGAAATTGATCAAGTGTGTGGGACTGAATAAAATGTGATGCATTTAGCCTTTATCACTGCAAAAAAAGAGAATTAGAATGTCTTTAGCTGTTATCATTCATTGTTAGTATCTTAAGTGAGTAGTACAAACTGCATAAAGGTGATTTTTCACTTTAATAGACATATTTAATAGCTGGCTCCGAATCCTGCTTTGTAACCACAAAGAAACTGCAGAAACTTTGAGCAGTCTGATGTAGAATATTACATTTCTTTTTCCTGCTACAGAGCCTTTTCTTTTACCAGTGTTTAAAAAAAAAATGTTAACGTTTGTAGTGGAAATACACACTTCCACTTCTATAATTATAGTCCCAACATTTCTAAGTCAAACTGTCTCATGACTGAAGACTTCAGTATTGTTCCTTCCAGGCTTCAAGCTGAAATGCTCAAACTACTTCAAACTTTGAAATTATTAGTTGTGAATAAGATTTAGAGAATACAAGAGAAGGAAAATGAGCTTCAGCCAAGTCTTTTGTTTAATTCTTGTAGCAACCACCTTGGATGCAGTCCTTGGATTCAGTTCACACATTGCATAGTAATTGGTACCCAGGACTTTCTCTTTTCTGGGAACTGAATTAACCTTTGGCTGGAGAACTCGTGTTGAAAAATGTATAATCCATAACACATGACAATGCTATACATATTTCCAATATTTATTGTTGTAGGGCATTGTCATGGGAAAGGACCTAAGTGAGTTTGATAGTATTGCTTAGTGTGTCACAGATCTTCATTGCCACATTAGTAAATGAGAGGTAATTCAAAAAGCCTCCATTAAACTTACTTGAGTTCACAGAAAATTGGCTTTCTAGTCTGATGTAAATTACTATTTTGCTTTCAGACTTCTCAAGCAACGACCATTAGCAAACCTTCTAGTTTACTAGAAACATACTAGCCAGAAAGAATACTTCTAGTACTCACTTCTAGTACTTAATCAAATATTGGTTATTACTACCAGTATTTGGTAAAAGTAACATCTGTATGGTTATATAATAGTTATAATATTTAATTATATCATATGGTTATCATTTTTAAAGTTGCGGGGGTTTTGTTAGAATCAAAAGTAATTAGACTGCATTAGGAAATAATCATGAACTAATATTTTACAACCAAATTAAGCAAAAGTCTTGAGATGAATGTGTGTCAACAGAAATTGTAAGTGGATGATCAGTTCACTTAAAGTAAAACACGTCAGTGTTGGAAACATCTGTCAGGTGTGTACAATCTCCTAACAAACATCTTGCCCTGTAATCAGTATGTGCAAGTTTGTCTTTTTTCCCTCTGTGTGGCATCTTTCCTGTCTCATCCATGCCTATCCAAAATCAGGGAAAATAACGCTTACAAGGTCAACTTGCGAGCATCACACCTGATACAAATCGGTACAGCCACATAGTCTTTAATGAAGCTCTGCTGGAGGCAACAGTTGTAGACACAGTTCTTTGGAGGCTGAATTTAACACTATTATGTGAAGTTTAGCAGACATGAAAAATTATGACATACTGGTGAGATCCAGTATGATCAGAAGGAAAGTTACACTGCTACAAATGTAGAAGGAAGTGTTCCTTATTTGGAGAGGCTAAATTTTGAGATTTTGGTCATCTCTGGATGAATTTTGAGAGAACTCAGTGCCACCAAAGACATAATACTTGTGTATGGCATCATATTTACTAAGATGTAAATGTCCATTCTTTATGCAAAGCAGTGTGCTAATTTCCATTGATCTCTCTGGGAACAGAAGATCTGTAAGGATGAAGAGTTTTTGTGAAATGAAGGTGATAATTGTGAGTACATTTCTCCACATGTGAAGAAGCAGCTCTATTTGTACTTTTAAGGTGGTGTTGTCTTGAGAACTGACTGGTGGAGCTCACAGAAATAATTGCAGTAAATAAGACAGCAGCTAACAAAGATGCAAAAGCTTTAATAGGAAGAAAACCAAAAGAAACACCAGCAACCTAGACTAAAAATTAAAAGCTGTACTAGTGAGCACTGAACATACAAAGTATATTAAGCAACTTAGATGCAAAAAAATCAGAAGAGTATCAGCTTTTTGATCTGCTCCTTAGACAATTACTTTGAAATATTTACTTAATAGTCACTTGCGGGAATGAAAAATATAAATGCTATTATACCATGAATGGGAAAAAAAAAAAAGACAAAAAAATTATAATCATTAAAATGAATAATTGATTTCAGTCTGAAAAAGTGTTCAGCACTATTTGTAGTGGCGAAATTGTATATTTTCTGACTCATAGCTATATAGTTAGGAAGTAATTCTTATTATATGCAGGTTAACAGCTGCTGATCAGAATACTGGGGTTTACAGGAAAGCTGTTAAAAGTCATCATAGTTATCATAATTAGTGCTAAACAAATAGAAAATAAATAAATAATCCCATTATCTGTATTGACGAAAATGAAAAATCTTTGACTAAATTATTCCTGTTTTCCAAGTTTAAAATGAATAAGTGAGGCAATTGATGACTTCTTTTGCATTCCCTCTGTTGTACCACCAGGTTTATTGATTGGTTTCAATTAATGTATGCCAACAAGTAAATTAAAGTAGCACCTGAGGCGTAATTCTCTGGTGGTTCATGTACACTGACTTCTTACCATTCTTGCTGTTTTAACTCCTACTGAGCATATTGCTGGGAGCTACAATATTTTTCAGTCTGGACACGGACATTACCCATGTCTCTAATGACAGGTCATTTACAGCAAAGCCATGTTTCACTGCAGAGATGTCTCTTTAAGTGACATCTTATCAATGGCAATTCAATTAGTCAACCTTAAGACTCTGAGATGTATCTCACACTGCAGTATGTCACACAACAGTAGCTGGTTTGCATTTTAAATGTTAGCTTTTGTCATATTTTGGTATATATTAGCATTTTCNCAGCAAAGCCATGTTTCACTGCAGAGATGTCTCTTTAAGTGACATCTTATCAATGGCAATTCAATTAGTCAACCTTAAGACTCTGAGATGTATCTCACACTGTGTCACACAACAGTAGCTGGTTTGCATTTTAAATGTTAGCTTTTGTCATATTTTGGTATATATTAAAAATGCATTTTCAGTGCAATTCTTCATTCAGAACTTCATAGAAAATGTTTTCCACATTAAAAACAACTGCCTTCATTCCCAACAATGCTGTCAGCTGAAAAGACTTGTGGGCTTGTACTGTGGACAGGAACTTTTCAAAGCTGGTGCTTACCTTATCATTCCCAACAATGCTGTCAGCTGAAAAGACCTGTGGACTTGTACTGTGGACAGGAACTTTTCAAAGCTGGTGCTTACTTTATCACCATATCCTAAATGTCATTAATTACTGTAAACATCAGATGATTCTGAACATCCGAAATATCAGAGCATCTGAGTCTTTAAAATAGTCAGCTACTGCAATGTAAATGGGAGACATAACTAAAGAACTACTGTGGTTGACACAAACTGTATATATATTGGATGAAGCCTTGCATGGCATGGTTTAGTGTGAGGTGTCCCTGCCTATGGCAGGGGGGTTGGAACTAGATGATCTTAAGGTCCTTTCCAACCCTAACTATTTTATGATTCTATGATTCTATCTATATTCCAGTGGTTTTTTTAAGTATCAGTGTAGAAGAGAATTTACAGCCAAGTCCTGATTTTTTGGAATACTTACACAATGAAGACATCATAACATGACATGGTCTTACTCTGCATCAGCCAACTGACCTCATCAGGGGTAAACCACACTGCTTTCTACAAAAAGTGGTTACATGTATTTGGGAAGAATGTCTTTCTCCACAATACCTATGTAGCACAGTGCAATTACATTGTTCTTCAGTCTTGTATGTGCTGAACACACATTGTTCAGTATGCATAGGTATAAAGCAAAGGAGATAGATGTGCTTTCTAGTTGTGCTATTTAGAACCCTGAGCAACAGGGCACACTTACAAATATACTGTTTTTGGGTCAGTAATGCTATAGATGCATATTGGAAACTGTCTTGTGAGAAATAAGCAATAAACTTGAGTTTTTTTAAAAAATCTAAATGTCTGCTGGTTGTAATTTAGCACAGGATCTTCTAAACTAATGTAGAAATCTTGAATACCAAACATTTAATCTCCCTAAATTCTGCCTTCTAACTTCTTTGTAGTAAACATGAATGACTAAATGCACAAGCAATTTTCCCCCTATCCCTGTATATGAAAAATTATGTTTCTTAGTCTATTCAGTCATACTAAAATGTATTGTGGCTGTCTACTTTCTCATTTTTAAATAAGTATTTTCACACGTTTATCTTTGAGTTTGTTCTTCTGCATCACAGAATCATGGTTTAAAGCTTATTTTCCTGTTGTTGCAAAGAAATAAAACACAGTCCTTATTTACATGGAGAAAGCACTGTCGAGGCAAATCAACTGGCAAGACTGTGAGCTAAGTATACAGTTTTCCTGATAAGTTATGTGGTGTTACAGAACATCAACTTGTTTAATATGCAAAATTTATTTTGCAAGGATTTTATAACATCTAATTCAGTATTAAGAATTCCTTTACTAATGACCAATTTTAACTAGTTTCAGATTATTAAATCACTATTGTGAGATAAAATTTTAATGGAGGAAAAGATAGTATGATAAGGCTCATGAAAAGCTTTAAAAAGTTAAATAAGACTGAAGTGTAAAATAATAGTGGGCAAATTGATAGAGCTACAGTTTGAAGAAAATGAACACATGAAAAAAACAAATGAATGATATCCACTACTTTGTGCTAGAAACACTTTTTTATGTATGTTAGCAATACATATGTGCTTATGCGTGTGGGCTGAGATACGCATGCATATTTTCAGGGCACATCTTTCTTACTGTATTACTTTGAATCAAGAGCATGCTTTTGAAGCACATATTTTTCTTTTTTTCTCATTGTGCTTTGGGTCACGTCATGTGGAGCTTTTGCAGTGCCTCAACTTGATTCCTTTCAGATGAAACTAGGATTCAGATTTGGAAGATTTAGCACACTCCAGGAGTGTAACTAATGTACTCCAGCTGCAAATGGGCATTCAGTCCATAAGGCCAGACTAGAGCTAATCTGAAATAAAAAGCCTTGAAAGGTGTATATTATGGACACGTGTTGTCAGCATCAACTATTTTTCTCTATGGGGTTGCTGCTATCCACCCGTAAACCATCTGCTGATCTAGACGTAGTCTTTGAATACTTATCTGTTAATTATTTTATTTATTCTTATTCTTATTTTATTATATTTTATATTTTATTTATTTTATTATTTTATTCTCTGTAAAGGATAAGACACTATTTCTACACAACTATAGTAGTCACTTTTATCACACAGCGCAAAATAAATACATACATGTATTCAGTGAGATAGATAGCCATTTATATATAACATCTTCATTACTGTATAATATGAATATGTTGCAAACCCTTCAGGATCTGGATCCCTTAGCAGACGTTTACATCTGTGACTTGAGCCATCTCTTGCCGCTGTCATTGACTATTAAGTGCTTATCCTGAAGTTTGCATAGGTTATTAATTCAAGTTACCGTACAGTTCTACTGATCTAGTTGGACAATGTTGGAGTATGTATGAGATAACAGCACTAAAATTCACCTGTACTGAACTCAATCTCTTGCTCTAAAGTGTAAATTCCAATATAAAGCATATTTCCTATCATTATGATGAGAAATCTTACAGATTTAAAGTTAATTATGAGTGTGAGTTCCTGTCTCTAGTAACTGCTTTGCAGAACCTTTCTGAGACATGACAGGGCTTTTACATTTGCATGTGCACAAGTTTTAAAACCCAAGCATACTTCTTTTATATCTCTCTGAAGCAGCTGGTTTTGTTAATGCACTGTTCAACAATGCTTTGCTTTTATGCATTTGATTAAAACAGAATCACTGGGGAATATTAGTCCACATGACAAAATCATCATGTAATTTAGCAGAAGCATAGTGCAGTTGACAGAGCCTGTTCAGGGAGAGCCCCAGGACAGAGCTAGCAGAGGGAATAAATTCACCTTTGACCAGAAGCAAAAACGATGTCTTTTGGATGAGAATTAAAGCCTTGCTGTAAAATGTTCCATCTGCTCCAACAGCAAACATTCAAATGCTTGCCACAAGAGCATTGAAATCTGAGCTTTACAGAAATGTATAATAAATTATACTATTGCTTACATCCTTAAAATGAAATTATTCAACTACTCCCATATTCTGAAAAACCTTATTGTGTGCTTAACTTGATCTATGTAAAGGGTAAGTTAGTGGGCTTCTGCAGCAGGAAAAATGATTTCTTGTGACTTTTTCTCTAATTAAAGTTGGAGAAGCCTGTACTTCTCTTGTCCTGGATGTCCAGTTCAGGAGACAATAACCATTTGAAATGAAAATATCACTATGTTTAAGGAAAATAAAAAAAGAATTTCCAACTGACACCACCATGTAGCAAGTGGACAAGAAATACATTTAACTTAGTGACTTCTTTTTGCCACATTGTCTCATTTTGTAATGGCGTTTAATGTGGTGAATTTCTACGTGGCTTTTATTTGGTTTTATTTTTCTGAGCCAATTTATAGATTGTTCAGGATCTGGGTTTTGCTTGGTTGTGCTTTTCCTGTTCCTGTTCATAGGGAAAATGAAAACCAGACAAGAAGGATGAAACTGCTGTTAAAAAGGAATATGGGATAAACCAGCAATGTACTGGCAGTCAGAATCATCAGCCTGAGGCAGCCTAATGAGAAAAAACTGCTCTGATATGATAGGAGGAAAGAAATTTTTCCTGCTGTGTTTTTTATTCTCTCTCCTTCCCATTAGATCTCTGAATGGCATAAAATAATTCCTTTATTGTTGCTTTCTAGTGTGAATTCTGCTTATAAACTTCATTTTGAGACTTTATATTGGTTAAATGGAGCCACAATAACTTTTGGCTCCCAGCCTGTTCTAAGAGCTCTTAAAGAGGAAAACTTTGTCTACAAAGCATGCCAGAATCATGAAGCTGAATATCTGGGTGTTTCTATTGAATGAATTGATCTCAGAATAATCCCCAATTAATCTCTGTGTTGTCGTAGTCACCTAAATGGATACATCTCAGGAGAAGGTTTATGGAATAGAGCCTCAGAACAAATATATGTACATTATAAGGACACGTCTGCTGTATTTCATGTTTAATTTAATCAAGATGTTAAATAATTTTAATGTAAGCTTAAAATACACTAGTTTTTGTTGGAGAAGTTTCTGGAATTGATAATGCATATATATGCCATTGTATTTCCCAATAACTTGTCACCAAGTTGGCTGTTTATTGAGAAAAATACTAGTTTTCCTAACAAAACAGTATGTGAAATCCTATCATGATTTGTGAAATTCTTTTACTTCTGTCCGCCCATCCATCCATCCATCCATCCATCCATCCACCAAATGTTGGATATAGGTTGCTTGAGCTACAGGACCACTAAAAGATAAAGCCCAATCACAAAAGAAAGCCCAAAACCCCAAAGTGAGCTAGCAAAGTTAGTTTACCTAAATGGGTATTTTTGAAGTTCATTTGATGGCCACATGTATTACAGGAAATATTTGCCCAAACAATTTCCCTTACCACCAACCAAAATCTGATACTGCTATACAGAGTAGTATCCCTTAAATCAGTTGTCCTTGTCTTTAGATCCCCACTGAAGCCAGTTGAAAGGCTTTGTTTTCTCAATGGAGCATTTGTGGTGCAGTGACCCCCCTCCAAGATTAAGGGTTATTATCATTATGGGGCCCCAATTAAGGAATAAGCCTGCTGCGTCTTAGTTCAGCTGGTCAAAAATCCATTACAGAATATTTATGTGGAGATGTTATTTTATGTCCTCACTATCATTTATAAAAAATTAAGTAATGTGGAAAAGGGAGTATCAGAGATGTCCTTTTTGACTATGAAACTGTGAAATAGCTTCTGGGAAGACTCCTGACATTTTCTCTCCAGTACAGAATATTTAGAGTGCTGATAGAAATGTCTGAGGCAAAATTAAAGTTGGGAATAGTTTCTCCTGGGTGCATAGACTGTAAACCAGCAGCCCTTTTGGAGATATGCCAAAGATTTTAACACCCTATTGCAGTATTTCTTCACTGTAAGCTGTGCAGCATTTAGATTTGGATAACATAAAATAAAGATACAGTGAAACCAGTCTGAATGTAATTTACCATATAGTCAACTACAGTCATCTGAGCCAGCTACTGTTGAGATTTCTTTCCCTAAGGATTTATTTAAGGGTAGCATGTTACTGTAATTTTAAAACAGACTTCTTCAAATACATACAACTCATGCTTCTCAGATGTTGCCAACAGGTTGGTCTCTTGGCTTTACATACTTCTGTGGCTCATATGATGGCATAACTTCTCTCAAAATAAGTTTGCAAAACAGTCTTTGTCTTGCAATGATACTAGTGAACTATTGATTTTGTAAGACTGATGGGAACTTTTGGTTTTGTTCTGTCACTTCTTTTAGGCTGGAGTACTCAAAGATTGGGTTGTGTTCTATTCCATGTTTGACACTGTAAATTTCACAGCTTCCTGGATATTTGTTTTTCTTTTAAACAAGTTTAGTTATATATTTTGCTTTTCTTTCTATCCAAATGTTTGAACAGTGGTTTGCAGTAAACTCCTACAGCTACACAACTAGGAATTTCAGTGAAGCATGGGTGGCAGGCTTGGAGATAACATGAGGAAGGTATATTGTTTTGTGCTGCAAAGTGACCGTCCATAATCTCAGCTCTCTTAGTTTTATCTGGTACTTCCTTTGACAAAAGAACCAAATTGCTTTGAGACCCATGACAAAATCCACTGCAGCAACAGATGTAGCATCAATACAAGATGCCTGTATGAATTTGTGGATGTTATCAATACCCCAGATTAGAGTGTCCTTTCTGCTTTGTTCTTGAATTTCCTTTAGCTCTTACTGCCATTGATCTTCATGTTGGAGAGTTCTCATTATGAATAATCTTCTTGTCTCCATAACAAATTAAGGCTTTTGGCCTGTGTTAGTTAAAAAAATAATCACTTTCAATTGAAAATAAATCCCTGGCTTTGGTAAGCTCATTGTATTTGTGAATTTAGGCTTTGACTCAGAATTAGTTAACAAGTAAAAAATTTAAAGCATGTATTGTGTCCAGTGAGATCATCAAAGCTACAGATAATGTTGACTTCTGGCCTTAACATGTAAATGGAGAGTATCATCAAAAGAGGCCTTCTGCTGTTTATTTTGGTGGAAATTTTATTATCAAATTCATTAATTTCAGTGAAATGAAATACTAATGTTATAAGTCAGGTTCAGACATCATGGATTTGAAGTGTTTTGTTTTTTAGTTCTTTTTAAGAAAATATTTTCCTTAAGACATCAGTGAGAGAGGACATACTTGGAAGGAATGAGAATGTGCTTAATGAGTGTCTGATGGAGTGTGCAATATGAAAATGCAAATTTCAGTCCTTCCAGGAAATTAATTGCAAGATCTCCTGAAAAAGCTTAATCTGAATATCAGTTTCAGTATTTAAGAGTTACTGAAAAGATACATGCTGTCGTTTGAGAAACAAAGGTCAATGTTTGGACTAGAACATACATAAAAGTGTTGGTTTCTGTAAAGCACATAGCAAATATTGTAGTTTTCCCCCAAATTTAGGCAGTTAGATTTTTTGCTGAAAAATAACCTTCAGTGAGAAGTAAACATTCTTGTTGATTTCTGCTAGATTATATACATAACAAAGTGTCAGATTTTTCAGTTTTGCTGGTAGATGTTATATAACAGGTAAAGAACCACTAGATGCATTTTTACTAAAAGCCATGTCTAGAAGGCATCTTGTCCATAAGCCATATTATTATTCACAGTTTTCTTAGTTACAAAAATTAAATTGTGACATTACCACAGATAAGTATTATGTTTTGTTCATTTTTTAAAGTTAAGTTTATTTTAGGATTACTTCAATGTAATTATTATTAGCATTTTGACTGGAAAAATAGCATCGACTTAAGGCCCAAACACTTTAACGGATCAGCCATACTAAGTCATAAGTTTGCTGGAAGTGCCAGGATACAGAATCAGAGTTAGATTAGCAGAAGCTGATTGTAACATCTGGCTTTTAAATCAAAGCTGAAAGTTGGGGGAGTTTTTTGTGTGACTATTAATTACTCAGGCTTTTTTGTTAGTTCTAATGTGCTGAATCAATGTTTCATATGTAAAGGTATTAAAATACTCTTTCCATAAATAGCAAAAGTGTTTTAGTAGAAAATAAGTCAGGAATATAGGTATAGACATGTCTGGACTGCTGTGGACTGCATTTTCTCTCTATGGCTTTATTTCTAAGGTCTCAGTTTAGGCAGCAGTCAGCATGGAGCAGTACTGCTTGCCACAGTGACTGATGAATGATTGCATAGCTCTAATGGGACAAATAGAAAGAAGAAATGAAAGGGTAGAAAGACATCCCATCATGCCTAGTTAGAACTGCACCCTGTACACTAATGTTATATTTTATGGTTATTTATCCCCTGGCACTATTTAACACCACCAATTTTGAAGATAAATGTAGTAAAAGCATTTTGATCCTGCTGCTATGAAAATGTGCTTTTAATAGATTTAGGTTTTCTCAGGTCATAAGAAAGAAATAGAAAGATTTTGCAGCTTTCTAAAGCACTGTATTATATAAGGAGTTTAAAATGTCATAAAGCAGCTTGAAACACTATAGGGAGTCTGTGCAGTAATTGGAAAAAATGTTTCATACTAATGTTTGGATTGCATTAGTGTGAGCCGTTGGCATACATTTAGTGACAATAAACATGTCTTTGCTTAATTGTAATTATAGCTTACAAAAAGGCTTAAAGAAAGGAAGTGAGAAAGGTACTTTGGTGAGTATGGCTAATGACATTTTAATGCACTTCAGGCACAAGACAGCACTCCTAAAGACCAGCTCTATTTTGCACACAATATTGATAGACCAGGTCTATGTTTTTATTTAGCAATAGTTTTCAAGGTTAGGGAGTTTGTTAGGATTCCTCAGTTCCACACCCTCCGCTTGCAGATTAACAACTGGCAGAGTTGCCAGTGTCTTTTCCTCAGATTAAACTCCTGCGAATAACACATGAACAGATTCTAATCGTTATTCAGTACTAAAATGTACCAGATTTCCACTGGTGCGGTTGCCTACATGCCACCCCTACTACAGTAGGTTTTAGTCAGTATAACAAAACATAGAAGAACCAGAATCACCCACCTTTGAAAAGTCACTTGAGGAAAACATGCAAGTTCAGAATTTGTAACAACATCTAATACCTCTGAGGTAACTCATTGTGAATGCAAAGCTGGGCTTTTGTGTGCAGATTTCCACCTTGTGGAAAACCTCCAACATCTTCATATAGTCAAAGTTTCCATTTCAGGCATTTTATATCCACTGAAATTGCTAAGCACCGAATCATAAGCAATTGGGAAATTTCTAAAACTTAAATATTGATCTTCCTGTTGTCCTTTTTTCCTGCTTAAGTACTGTTTTTCCTGTTGTCATTTGCTTCCTGAAAAATTACATCAGTTTGGAATTGGCACTGTTTCTTGCTTGGATTAGAATATCTTGTAGCTGATTATTGTGCCATCAAATGCATATATAGTTTATTATTTTGCTCAGAGTTGAAGCCTGTCAAGATTTTTGGAGCTCTTTAATTAATATGGTATTGCACTGACAAAACACCCAGCTGCTTTCAAGGCCTGTTGATATAGTTTTGAGATGTCTCTGATTCCTTAGGATCTTGAGTGTCTTTCTGTGCTGCTTTCAGTGCTACTGAATTCAAGCCTTAGTCAGTTGGATAAAAGAAAGTGTTGGCAAGATCTGTTAGGACCTACAACATGCTTCAGGTGACCAGAAAGTGGAATGAGAAAAGCTACTGTAACACTGAAGAAGATAAAAGGATCGGAGCTCATCAAGGGATGTAGTTGTAACAGTAGCACTGCTTTAACCTATTAAAATTGTTGTGCTACAGCAGGATACTGAGCTAGAGCCTTTAAATCTGTATTTCAGTGTAATTCAGGACTATCCTCTAAAACTGAAATCAGTAATAGTACTTTTGGGTCAGAGTCAAGATTAATATTTAATCACCAGAATCATAATATTAGGCATTTCATCCTGAACTTGATATTGGTGGAAGGGAGTTGTTGTTTAAACACAGAAACCAATTTTTTTTTTAACAAATGCATAGTTGTACTTCACAAAATAATTTGAAATTCCTAATTTTAAGTGAGGGAGATTTTCCATCTAGTCCTGGTTTTTGTCTAAAACATAACAGCAAGATAGGTCTACGTGACAGGGACAGCTAAAGTAAAGAGAAAAATACCAAACGTTTCATTAATAAACAAGTGAAAAAGGTTTACATGCAACAGGAGGACTCCAAGCAGCATGCTGTTTTTGTGCTTTGAATTTTTAATGAAAATATAAGGTGCTACTTGTGTTTTCACTGCTGTCTTTAAAGACCTGAAAAGTAATGTTGAGCAGAATAACTGACATATAACCAAAATACTTGTGATTATAGCATCTGTGCAGTAGATTCCAGAGATAACACAGATCAAGGCAGCAATTAACTGGGCTTCAACATGCTGTACTTACCCAGGTCTCTGGTGTACATTACAGCCCACAAGTTTATATGGGAAACCTGCCTTTCCCTTTTAAAGTTATAGATAAGATGATGCACAAATATCATGTTCAGAGTTTCTACACAAACAACAGTCTGTCACTGGGCATGATCTACACCTTCCAAATAGTGGAACTTGCTGGGTATAAAGTGTTATTAGTGTGGAATCATTAGGAAATGAAAAATATTATTTGCATCCATCTGCATAATTTTATGTCTATAAGCTTTACATCTGTTGCTGATATATCTGAACACAATATCAAATCTTCAGGCTTATCAGCTTTTGGTTATTTTAATCAGAGGAACATTTTCTTCATATTATGTGGCATATGTATGCCACATAGCATATTAAATCCTTTTGGGATCTATGTTATTCAGAAGATTCAGACTGGGAGATGTAGCCCCATAGCGGTAGTGGAATCCCTGCACTAGGAGCAATCTCTTACTTTCCTTCCAGCAGCTCTTCAGCACCGTACTATGTGACCCCACCTAAAAGATCTCCCACAAACACGTGAGTGGCTGTGCCTATAGCTTTGGTAACTAATGCTATGTACCAAAGGTGGGAATAACACCCTGCAGGTGGGAATAACACCCTGCAGGTGGGAATAACACCCTAGGGGTGTGGTGCTTCTGTACATGCTTAAAAGCTCACTTCTAGTGACTTCACAGTATTCAAGACACTGGAGAATAAAGGTGAGAGTGAAGATGGTTAAGAGGGGTGCTATAAACACATCACAAAACATTACACTGTGTTGTGTTTATGTTTCTGTGTATATTTTATGGCTATGTCTTAAATTAGATTTTGATCAAAAGGAATGTCAGAGACTAGAGCTAGCTTCATAACAAGTATTTAATCCATCTATATGGACTTCTACTCCATAGAAAGTGTCACATTTGAATTACTAGTGGCACCTTCAGAGCTCTTGTGCAAGATGGTTATTCATGGTTGGAGGGAATAATTTACTACACAGTTAATCTTCATTTTTTCTTATTGATTATTTTAGATGAGTATGTTTTACTTTTTGTGTCTCTTAATGCTTTTTTTAGACTATACTAGTGGATTGAGACTGAAATTTCTGGTAATAAGCCAGATAATTCCACTATGTAACTTTTCTTCCACCAACTACTTCTGTGAACCTGGTGTCAGAAGCTTGGAAGAAAAGCCAGACTGCATTTATTTATTCTCTATAGGCCAAAATGTGTGGGCTTTAGAAAAAATAATCATTGTCTGGCTGACCTTATTGAGCATCCATTTTAAGTCACCCTACAAAACATGCCTTTCATGTACTACAAAGTTTATTTGAGCCATATGGGACCTAAGCATGGGTATACCAGCACCAGTACTTGAGATAAACCATTAAGAGATCAACCTTCTGAAATGAGAAAACAATACACTTAATACAGTCCTTATAAAAGCTTCTTGAATATTGGGAAGTGAGTTCCTAAAAAGAAGAGAATCAAGAAGTAAGAGCCTACAGTGAAATCTAGAAAATATTGTTCCCCCAACCCGACCTCCCAAGTCCTTCACAATAGTCACATTTATTTGAAAATTAATCACTTGTATTTACCAACATGATAAACCCCGCTACACCCAACTCCCATACTTGAAGGGAAATGTTTTCTGGCTTACATGCCCACTTCAGATATTTTTAGGAAGTTTCTAGAAATATGTAGTAAGATCTCTGGATACTGATATTTCCCAGTGCCTCCAGATCACAATTTCTATGGGTTTCAGCTACATATTTTCCTTACCGTGGCTTATGTGAAGCTGAACAGACTGCACTTGAATATTTAGGCCTCACCTTTTCTGAGAACTTCATTCATAATGATTATATGTTGTGCTTGACTGGCAGTTTGTGGTAGGGCAATTCATTAAGGTTAATTGAATTCTGAAGGGAGCAAAAAATATATCTTTGGACATGAGTGTGAATTATTGAGAAATAGTGTAATGTACATGCTTATAATTTTCAGAGTGTATAAGGAAATGTATTGGTTCTTAAAACAACAAAGGTAATTTCACGTTTGAAATAACTGTTAAAAATCAGTGTGGGATTAAAAATAGCACCTTTTTCTTCCTTGTTAGCAGTCATGATTGTTTAATCAATAGCGAGCAGGAGAAGTGACACAAAAACCTGCACCTCTACTGAAGCAAACAGGATGTTGACGTTTAAACAAATGCTTTAAACATACTGCCCTTACTCTTCCAGTTCTAATATTAAGGGCTGGTGTGGGAGCTTGTCTTATTTTATCATTCATATTAATCTTGCATGCACAGCAAACTTAGGGTGATTCTTTTTTCTGGTTATTTTCTACATGAAAGAGGATCACAAACCTATCAAATCCTTTTCTTTCAAGATATTGATTGAAAGCTCTGTAACATCTGGGACTTGGGAGACATTTCCATTGATCTCAGCTGCTACGAGCATGAATAATAGCCAGAATAACCCAAAGCAAGCAACCTGCCAGGATTTCTTCTTCCTAATGATTCATATATGAAACTTATCAGCCACACTGTTGATAGAATTTGTGTCTTCACTGATTTTTTTGGAAGGGAGACAGTTTGATTGTACAAGAAGGTGAAAATGTAGCTAGTAGAGATATGCCATTTAGCTTTCACCTGCATGGTTTGGGGTTTGTTACCGCTGCAGCTCTGACAACATGGTGGTCATCATGGACTAGCTGTAAAGCAGTGTACCTGGTTTCCCTGGTGGGTTTTGGTTGCTGCAGGGAGCTCAGCCATAGCATCGCTTATGGAAGCTGCTCTGTTTAGCTGAGGATGCTTCTGCAGAAGACAAAGAGCAGCAGGTATTTGAGTTTCTCTCTAGTGGTTCAGGTACTTAGTAACAGGCAACTGTGCAAAACAGCCGTTATTCACAGAGGTGTTTCACAGTCCTCCTGCTATTCCAGAACGAGTGCCTTTCTAGAAAGGAGGAGATTTTTTGTGATATAGTTGTCTCCCTCAGTGCCTAATTCCAAACTACCTATAAAACTACTGATTCGACCTACTGGCAAGGGTAAAACAGGCTCAGCTCTGGGCTATTTTACTTAATTTGTTGCCAATTAAGACAAATGTCTAATGACCAATTTGGTATTGAGGAGAAAACGAGAATGTAAACAGTGAAGAACTGAAGCAAACACCAGTCCCATCCACCCCTCCCTCCCTCCCTCCCTCATCTAGCTGCAACCAGACCTGGACCCCTATCCCCTCCTGCCCCACGCAGGACAAGGGATGGGTGTGGAAGCTGTGTATGGAGACTTCTTTCCATCTTCCCCTAGCAGATGAGCAGCAGCAGCTTTACTTCTTCCCCCCTTCAACTGTGAGGTCAGGTAAGGGTGGCTAAGTCTTTACCTGTTTTACAAGGGAGGAGCATTCCTTGCATGTGTAGTTTATATGTGGAATGGGATACAAATCCACAACACCTCATCTGAGTAAGCAAGGAGAAAGAGCAGTTTTGGAGGCCTCTTGAAACTCTGCTATCAGGTTACCCAGCCTGTCAAGACTACCACTGTGTATGGGAACAAAGTACTCACAGGGCACAGGTATCTCTGTGGTTGCCAGCTAATAAATATTTATGGATAAGTGCTTCTGCCATTGTTATGTGGATTTTAAAACAAAGATCTGTGTGTGAAATTTAATCTTATCATTTCATCCACCTTGTTTGCAATGCAGGAAAATAATGAGGGGTTTGACCTATTAAAATGATGGATTGCATCTCCTTGAAGGATGATTATAATTAGTTGAATAAATATCTAGAAAGTAATGAGCTGTAAAGGTACTACCATCCAGCTTTCATATATAGTAATGAAAGTAATGGAAATTATTGGTGTGCTCATTTACCAACCAAAAGGATGGTTGTACTTGATATCTGTAGTAATGTAAAATGTGATAAAACGCTTGTGGTTTGAAGATGGTTCTTTGTAAATTTGTGGTTAGTCCAACCAATTATGAATTAAAAATTAATTACTTTTAAGTTACTTGTAAGTGTTGTCTATCTTTCACCATAAGTAGTTTCAATGTGCTTTTCTGACTGCATCAAACATCAAAATAATCAAATTGAAAATTTTCTCATCACAGGCTAATTGAGAAGCAAGGCTTATTTTCACTACAAATGATTTCACTCTGTAAGAGTGCTGCTTTTGAATTTAAGGATAATGCTGAGAGGTAAAAACTTAGGCTTGTTTTCTGTAAGTCTGTTCGTTTTTTCTGTGGTGTGGTTGTTGGTGCAGTTATCACTGCATCCCTCTACAAGAGTTGCCCTGTCAATTTTTTATATACCATGATGACTATGACACTTTATTAAATATAAATGTAAAAACTATTTACACATTAAGAGTGAATAGGTGTATTTGTTGTATGATCTAAGGCAAGTTTTATACTATTATTTCTTCCTCTAATTCTCTTACCTTTTTGAGGACTTCTTCTTGTGTGTTTGATAGATGGTTTGTTCATTGGAGTTACTCAGACATTAGAAATGATACTGTTCAGAACTTATTATCCTTGTGTCTCAGAAAAGTTTATGAGCTCACACATGTCATAGGATATGTTTATGTTTTTGAGGGAGCAATACTTAAAACAGTATTGTATAAGAAATTAAAAGATAGAAAAGCAATCAAGGGCAGGTAAATGGGTTTCAAGAAAAGATCAGATTTTGGAATGAATCATTGACGTAAAGTGGATTTAAATACTGCTTTAGTTGAATGACTGAAGTGCCAGGCTTTGAATGATTAGAACTTATTCCTGTCAATTTACCAATGCAAGGTAAATCAATATGACCTTCATCTGAATGAAATTCAGGATATCAGCTAGAGGCTTGTATTGGTTTGACTGTATGACTGTAGATTTGCTGATGAAATCTGTGTAGATGAAGCAGTTTCTGGTTTGCAGCTGAGCAGGACTAGCAGTGGATTGTAAGGAAAAAGACCATAGTCGTTAATTTGGAGTTTACTTCTAAACTATCCAGTCTTGTACTAGATTGTATAAGTGTTTATGTGGCATCAGGACCACTCAAACTGTGGCCGAATGAGACAAATGTCAGTGACAAGGGTAGCTAAAGAGTTCCAACTCTGTGTCATACTGACACATCAGTTTCTCAGGTCTTGGCATTCCAAGCTATTAAGAGAATTAATACTTCTAAAAGAAGTGCCTTTTTAAAGTGGTTTTGAAAAAAAAAATGAGAAAGTTGTCATTTTCATAGCTGCCTCTAGCTTTACAGGTAATCAATATCAGTAAGTAATTCCAACTTTGGTCATTCTTAAAACCTAATGTGTTTTCATGCTCTGCCTATATATGCCTTTCTCCAGTAGTCCAGTTCTTATCTTCTCTGGGCCAAGATGTCATCCAGCTCTGGGATCAATTAGGCTCTTCCATGAATCACATCCATGTACCTGCAGAATAACATGGGAAGGTCCACGGGCTGTACTCCAAAGGGGGAGCTTTCTAGCCCCCCGCTTTACCAACTTCCCCTTCAGCATATGAGTGGACCCTGCTGTTGCAATGTGGCTTCCTTTTAAATTTTAGACTGCTTTCTGGAGTGTTCCCCTGGGTGTTGTAAAGAAAACTTTAATCTCATGACTGTGCTGGGAGGCATGAAGCGGGTCCCATGGTAGTTGCTTCTGACAAGGAAATAGATGCTGCTTCACAAAATAAGTTTGAATTTTACTCCCAAAGTCTCCAGGCGGTTCCTTCAGGCATAGATAACACATGAAAAAAACAACTTAAACCAAATAAATATAAAAAGAACTTAGCAGACACTGGCTTTCTGTTGCTTGCAAAAAAATCTTCAGCATCTTAATTTTAAACCTGACCTCAGAAGCTAATATTTGGTTTCAAGCTTGAAATATATTCACAAAGTGTTTTAAAGACCTCTCAATGAAAATGTACTGGGATGCCCAGGTTGTTGTAGCTTGCAATCAATAACCACTGCTTTAATAACAAAGTGACCTGTTGGCAAGACACATAGTGGAAGTGTCTTTCTCTAAATCAGTCAAAGAGGATAAGCTCAGAGAACGAATGGAAGTTAAATTCCCCAGATCAATAGCTGCTGTAGTGTATCTGTCACCACCACTGTGTGGCAGGAAGTGTGGTTCAAACAGAAGTGGTTATTGATGCATTTTCAAATTTCAGATGTTCATTTTCTTGAAGGTATTTAATGAGAGTTTTTAGAGCACCTAATTGGTGGTCCTTGCTTTAATGGTGCACTTTAAAAGTCACAGTAGGTCTTGGACTTTTTCTGTTGTTCTCCCTGTGTATATCCATGTACCAGTATGTATGTACATGTATCCCCATGTACCAGTACAGGTTGGGGGTTGACCTGCTGGGAAGTAGTGAAGCGGAAAGGGACCTGGGGGTCTTGGTGGATGGGAGGATGACCATGAGCCAGCAATGTGCCCTTGT